>PVJX010020060.1:0-33881 GCA_004027295.1 Dolichotis patagonum
AAAAACTGAAAGCCTTTACCTTAAAATCAGGCACAAGACAAGGATGTCCATTATCACCACTGCTATTCAACATAGTACTGGAAATACTAGCCAGAGCAATAAGACACGAAAGAGAAATAAAAGGAGTAAAGATAGGAAAAGAGGAACTTAAATTATCATTATTTGCAGATGACATGATACTTTACATAGAAGACCCCCAAAACTCTATTGAAAGACTCCTACATATAATTAACAAATTCAGCAAGGTAGCCAGATACAAACTCAATACACAAAGATCAATTGCATTTCTATACACTAACAACAAAAGCACTAAGAGAGCAACAAGAGAACCTGCACCCTTTACACTAGGATCCAAAAAAATGAAATACGTAGGAATTAATCTCACAAAAGAAATAAAAGAGCTATACCGTGAAAATTATAATACCCTGAAAAAGGAAAACAAAGAGGACCTCAGAAAATGGGAAGACATCCTCTGTTCATGGATAGGAAGAACAAACATTGTAAAAATGGCCATTCTCCCAAAATTACTGTACAGATTCAATGCCATCCCAATGAAAATACCACTAACATACCTCATGGATCTAGAGAAATCACTCCTAAAATTCATCTGGAACCAGAAGACACCTAGAATAGCAAAGGAAATTCTAAGCAACAAAGGCAAGGCAGGAGGCATCACAATCCCTTACTTGAAATTATACTACAAAGCTACAGTGATAAAGTCAGCATAGTCTTGGAAACAGACCCGAGGATCAGTGGAATAGATTGGAAGATACAACCACAACCGCAAACACACTCAACCACCTTATCTTTGATAAAGGGGCCAAACATGTTCGCTGGAAGAATGACAGTCTCTTTAACAAATGGTGCTGGAAAAATTGACTGTCCATATGCAGAAGACTAAAACTAGACCCATGTCTATCACCATACACCAAACTAAAATCTAAACGGATCAAAGATCTAAATATTAAAACAGAAACACTAAAACTGCTGGAAGACAAAGTAGGTAAAAACCTCAAAGATATAGAGGTAGGAAGAGAATTCATGAACAAGAACCAAAGTACACGGGAAGTACTTCCCAGAATCAATAACTGGGACCACATCTTATTAAGGAGTTTCTGCATGTCAAAAGAGGTTTCCAGCAGAGTGAAAAGAAAACCCACAAATTGGGAAAAAATCTTCATGGACAGCGCCTCAGACAAAGGACTTCTGTCTAGAACTTATAAAGAATTAAAAAAAAAATCAGACTCTCGAAATTCAAAGACCCAACCCAAAAATGGGCATCTGAAATAAATCCACAGTTCTCAGATGAAGAAATATGAATGGCAAATAAATACATGAAAAAATGTTCATCATCATTAGTCATGAGAGAAATGCAAATTAAAACCACACTCAGATTCCATCTCACTCCAGAAAGAATGGCCAAGGTAGAAAACACTACCAACAACAAGTGTTGGAGAGGCTATGGGGAAAAAGGAACTCTTCTGCACTGTTGGTGGGAGTGTAGACTGGTGCAACCACTGTGGAGGTCAGTCTGGAGATTCCTCAAAAAGCTGGGTATGGAAGTCCCATTTGACACAGCTATTCTGCTTCTAGGCATATTCCCAGAAGAACTGAAAACATCATACCACAGTGATATATGTGCACCCATGTTTATAGCAGCACAATTTGTAATAGCCAGATCTTGGAAACAACCTAAGTGCCCATGAACTGAGGAATGGATAAAAAAGTTGTGGCATTTTTATACAATGGAGAACTACTCAGCTATAAAGAATGATCACATTGAGATATTTATAAATAAATGGACACGACTTGAGACCATTCTCTTAAGTGAAATAAACCAAACTCACAAGGGTAAATACCATATAGTCTCCCTAGTGTGAGATTTGATAAGAGTATATAAGACTTTACGGTAAGCATGAGGCCCCATCTCATAGCTTTGAAGTCTTTCAAAGTTTTCAATCATCAGTTGGAATGGTGTTATCCTGTTTTGTTTGACTATATCATGGGTGATGATATGAACAGCTGTTTTGAAGAAAACAAAACATTATGACAGCTATTGCTGATTTAATATCATCCTTCTTAGAAGTCCTACCATGCTTTTTTTGTTCTATTACCATTGGTTCTATCTATCACAGTCTAAGTGATAATTAGAGAGTCTAAGTCTATCTATATATCTAAGACACATTGTGTCTTATTGGAATTGGAATATGTGTGATAGTTTAAACAAAAATTTTTTATCAAAAATGAGATATTATAGTACCCATTGATCATTTTCTGTTATTCGGTTCAGAAAGCCCTGTAATTTTTTCACTCTATGCATGGCTTTATACTATTGTGTTATGTTTGATATTATTGTATTTGAAACTATGCTCAACTATAGCAGAGTAAGAGATATGGTGTTAGCTACTGTTGAGATCCAGTTGTCTTAATGTAAAGTACTGTGTTGCCTAAAAAAATATAAATAAATAAAAGAAACCCATCTTACCCAAAAGGACACTCATAGACTTAAAGTCAATACTTCATGCAACAGGAAACCAAAAAAAATCAGGAGTAGCAATCCTGTTTGCTGACAATGTGAATTTCAAACCAAGAATGATCCAAAGAGATAATGAAGGTCACTACATACTAGTTAGGGGAAAACTTCAGGAGGAAGAGATAACAATCTTAAATATATATGCACCAAATTCCAGAGCAACCAGCTATATAGAGTAAACACTAACAGAAATGAAAAATCACATAAGCAATAATACAATTATAACAGGAGATTTTAACACACCATTGACACAAAGGGACAGATCAACTGGACAGAAAATCAGCAAAGACATAACAGAACTGAATCACACCTTTGAACAAATGCACTTGATAGATGTATACAGAGTTTTCCATCCAACAACATCAGAATATACCTTCTTCTCAGCAGTACATGGCACATTCTATAAAATAGACCATATACTAGCCCACAGAACATATTTAAGTAAATGCAAAAGAACTGAAATTATCCCATGCATGTTATCGGTTCACAGTGCTGTGAAACTAGAAATTAATGATAAAAGAAATTGAAAAAAGACCTACAAACACATGGAAACTGAATAATACACTCCTGAACAATCAGTGGGTCACAGAGGAAGTTAAAGAAGAAATTAAACAATATCTACAAGTAAATGAAAATACAGACACAACTTACCGGATTTTGTGGGATGCAATGAAAGCAGTCCTCAGAGGAAAATTTATTGCATTGAGTTCCCACATCAAGAAGACAGAACAAAAACAAATAAACAACCTGATGTTACAACTCAAACGTCTAGAAAAAGAAGAGCAAGCCAAGCCAAAAGCCAAAAGAAGAGAGGAAATTATAAAGATCGGAGCAGAAATTAATGCAATAGAGACTAAGAAAACAATACAAAGAATCAATGAATCAAAGAGTTGGTTCTTTGAAAGAATAAATAAAATTGATAAGCCCCTGGCCAACCTTATTTAAAAAAGGAAAGAAAAAACTCAAATTCATACAATAAGAAATGAAAAAGGTGAAATTACTACACACTCAGTGGAAATACAGAAGATCATCAACACCTACTTTGAAAACCTCTACTCTCATAGGTTCAATAACATTAAAGAAATACACAAATTCCTAAATAGATATGAACTACCAAAGCTGGATCAGGAAGATGTAAAACTGCTGAATAACCCAATTTCTATTACTGAAATTGAAAATGTAATTAAGTCCTTGCCTACAAAGAAGAGTCCAGGCCCAGATGGATTCACTGTAGAATTCTACAAGAAATACAATGAAGACTTAACTCCAACACTCCTGAAACTCTTCAATGAAATTGAAAGGGAAGAAATTCTTCCTAAGTCATTTCTGGAAGCAAATATCACTCTAGTACCAAAACCAGAGAAAGACTCAACTAAAAAAGAGAGCTATAGGCCAATCTCCCTAATGAATATAGATTCAAAAATTCTCAATAAAATATTGGCAAACAGGATGCAGCAAATTGTCAAGAAGAATATGCACCATGACCAAGTGGGATTCATCCCAGGAATGCAGGGATGGTTCAACATATGCAAAACAATAAATGTAATCCACCATATCAATAGAGCCAAAAGGAAGAACCACATGATCATCATAGAGAAAATGGCCATACTCCCCAAACTGTTATACAGATTTAACATAATTTCACTCCAAATACCATTGACATACCTCACAAATCTAGAGAAAACACTCCTAAAATTCATTTGGAACTGTAAGAATAGCAAAGGCAATTCTGGGCAGTAAAGGCAAGGCAGGAGGCATCTCAATTCCTGACTTAGAAACTGTACTACCAACCCACAATGATAAAATCAGCATGGTACTGGCAAATAAATAGACCTGAGGATCAATGGAACAGATTAGAAGATGCAAGTATAGGTACTCAGCCACCTGATATTAGACAAAGGGGCTAAACATGTTCACTGGAGGAAGGATAGCCTTTTTAATAATTGGTGTTGGAAAAATTGGCTCCCCACATGCAGTAGACTGACACTAGATCCATGCCTATCACCATGCACAAAATTAATGTCTTAATGGAGCAAAGCCCTGAACATTAAAACAGAAACACTAAATCTACTAGAAGATAAGGTAGGTAGAAATCTTGGAGACATAGGGGCAGGCAGAGATTTCATGAACAAAATGCAAACTGCACGAGAAACACTTCAGAGAATCAACAACTGGGATCTCATATTATTGAAAAGTTTCTGCACTTCAAAACAAATCACCATCAGAGTGAAAAGAAAACCCACAGATTGGGAAAAAATTTTAGCCAGCAACCCCTCAGACAAAGGACTTATATCAAGAATATATAAAGAATTGATAAACATCAACCCCCCCAAATTCAAAGACCCTCTCCAAAAATGGGCAGCTGAGATGAACACATAGTTCTCAGATGAAGATATTCAAATGGCAAACAAATACATGAAGAAATGTTCACTATCACTGGTCATTCGAGAAATGCAAATTAAAACAACATTGAGATTTTATCTCACCCTGAAAAAATAACTGCCATCAAGAAATCAACAGTTAATAAATGTTGGCGAGGGTGCAGGGAAAAAGGAACACTGCTCCGCTGTTGGTGGGAGTGCAGACTGATGCAACCACTATAGAAATCAATATGGAGAATTCTCAGAAGCCTAGGATTGGAAGCTCCATTCAACCCAGCTATTGCCCTCCTGGGTATTTTCCCAGAAGAACTGAAAAGTTGATATCACAGTGCTATATGTACACCTATGTTTATAGCAGCCCAATTTGTAACAGATAAACCTTGGAATCAACCAAAATGCCCATAAACTGCAGAGTGGATGAAAAAGATGTGGTACTTTTATACAATGGAATATTACCCAGTTATGAGGAAGGATGATCTTGAGGCCTTCATAGGGAAATGGAGACAACTGGAGACTACTCTCATTAGTGAAATAAATAGGAATAATATTTATAAATATCACATTGTGTCTCTAGTGTAAAAAGTAATAAGAACTATAGGAGTAATAAAACCCAAAATGTGTTACTGCTATTGTTAAAAAGAGAGAAAAAGAAAGTACTCTAAAGGATATAACTGCATGTATGTTTAAGTGTGTAAGATGGATGACCATATTACCATTTTTGTTAGATTGTTGAGCAGAACTGTTAACAGTCTCACTGTTTAAATGTCTAGTTTGTATGCTTTAATTTTGTAACTTGAACAACTATTTCCAATGATGAGAATATGTAATGTATAAAGTGACAATTTCTTAGGGTTTTTTTTTGTTTTTGTTGTTGTTTTAGGGGGTTTTTTGTTTGTGTATTTGTTTGTTTTTGGTTCTTTTAATTTTTCCCCCTTTGGAATTCTGTATTGTTGCTGCCATTTTTCTGTTTTGTCTCATTGGTTTTTTTTTCTCTTTAAAAAACTTTTATGAAATTATATTTAAAAATATGGACATAACTGAACAAGAGGACAGAATTTCAGGACTAAAGACAATGGTACCTTCAAAGATTAACCACACAAAGACACATTTAAAAAATAGAACAAGAGCACATGAAAAATAGATCCAACAACTGCTAGATGATGCTAAGAAGAAGAACCAGAATAAGTGAAAAAACCAGAAAACAATAAAACTGAAACATCTCTTCCCAGAAATAGTGTTGGAAAACTTCCCTGATATATAAAAAGAAGTAAACATACAGATAAGTGAAGCATACAGAACACCAAGTAACCATGACCAAAGGAGAACCTCTTCAATTTGACACTATAGTCAAATTGCCAGAACTCCATCACAAGGACAAAAATCTTAAAAGCTGCCAGAGAAAAACAAGGAATCATGTATCAAAGTAAACCCATTAAATGAAAAGTAAACCCATTAAAAGAAAAAAACTACAACAGATGTCCCTACACAAAACTTAAAGCCAGGAGGTCTTACAGTGAAGTGTTTCAAGCCATAAAAAAATAGTAACTTCCAAACTCAACCTATATATGCTGCAAAACTTTCTTTCAAAGTCATCTGAGAAATAAGATATTTCCATGGCAAAGAACACTTCAAGACATTCATGACCATCAAAACCTGTGTAACAATAAAAATTTCAGCAATATTTGAGAAAATGATAATGAAATGTTTCCAGTAAGTCAAAAAGAATAAATATATGCAGCAGGATGAGCAGCTAATCAAAAGAAGAAATCTATTCTAAAGGATAAGAAAGATGCAAAAGAATTCTGCATGGGATGGGCCAACACCATTTTATGCTACACCTAATATATTTAGCCAGACTGCATTGTTACTTACATTTTGTTGTTTATCTGCTCTTTGTAGAACAAATTATGATGTTTATCTGACAAGCATTACTTCAGCTATCAAAAAACCCAAACCAAACTTAAATGTCCAGCGTTGTGTACACAACGGTGGGTCCCTCCCTAGCAATGAAATTTTAAAAAAATTACTAGTCAATTTCCCATATGTTGGTAGATGTGAGTAAAGGTACAACATTGTATAGTTATGGCACCAGGCTCCTTGCACTGTTAGCTGACAACCACAGCTGCCTTTTGGAAGATGTTTTTACTTATTACTCAGCTCCCAAAATGTTGAAATAGACTATGTGTGAGTAAGACTAGCTGCACCATACACGGACTAAAAAGGAAACCAGATATTCTCTCAAACTTCAATCTTCCTTTACAATTTGATGCAGCAGAAAACTCTGTGCCTAACTGTGTTGGTCCACTCTCCAGTCACTCCAGATATTTCTCAGGACAACAGTTTCCTCTTCTAGCTTCTTGTATTTTTTATGAGAGGACCAACACACTTGCAGCACTGGGGTAATCAGTCTCCAGAAAATCCCTAAAAAATAATCATAATTGTTCAAACTGAGATAAGTAGCTGTGTGTAACAGAAACATGCTCAAATTGAGAGTCAAGAGTTTTCTTTGTCAATCACTGTAAATTAGTACTCTCTCTGAGTCCTAGTTAAAAAATGGACACAGTAAAATGCTTTGAAAAGATTATGGAAGTAACTTGACCAGCATCTGATCAGTAAAAGTTTAGGAAATAATATTGGGCATAGATGATATTGTATTCTGCTGTTTTCCTTTATTCTTATAAACTCTGCACTACTACCTACATTAGCAAAAGAATACCAAATTGAAACTTTCAGGGCATTCTTTTTAATTTTCTTGGATGTAATAATCTTTTTGGAAAAACTGGAGTGAAGAGAAAGGTAGCAGTAGTGATGAGAATCCTTGAGTTTACTTGCAGAAGCATGGGTGGGTTGTAAGCAATGCCTAACAGGAAGCAAGTTACACTGCCTTTACTGAGCCTTGAGGATCAGTTTATTGCTTTTAAAAGAATAGTGTCAACAGACATTCTGTGCTTCTTATCACTTGCCTTGGGGCATGCATCAATCTTTGTTTTTTCTGTGCAAGTTGATATAGTACGTTCTACATGCTTCCAACAAGTCGCTGGTGGAATGAAATATTAATTAAAAACTGACTGCTATTTAATTAATTCATTGACCAATGAGTAATGCTACATAACTCACTTTAAGTTTGGCCAATGAGGAAATTTGTAAGTCTGAGGAAAGTAAAAGCAGATTTAAATGTCCCTAACATATCTGATATTCACAGCAGGACCTCAGAGTCATTCAAGACAGCATGACATAGCTGGCTGTGCTATTCTCTCATTGACCAGATCTCCCAGAATACAACCTCAGTCAAAAAATCCACTGCTGACAAAAGGAGATAAAACAAACCTAATTTGTAATTTTGCGTAAGCACAGGCAAAAACAATGTCACTGTACTACCCATAAAATATCAAACATTCTCTTATCTTGGCTAAAATGATTAACTAATACATTTTGGGGGGACCAGTTACAAGTTGCTCTACTTGTCTGTTCTTAAAGTAAGATTTTTAAGATGCATAGTGAATTAGGTATCCATATGCCTCTTTATCTCTTTTTCAGTTCTTTCCTCTTGACCTCTATTCCATGCTTCCCTTTGTCCTTTCCTCATCTCTGGAATTGCTCTTAAAATGCATTGTACATTTTATGGTAGTATAACTGATATGCAATAAATTGTATATATTTAAAGTATATAAATTGATCAATTTTGACTCATATGCACTATGAAATTATCACCATAATGAAGACAGGAAACATAATCCTCATGCCCAAAATTATCTGAAGATCTTTGTAATCACTTTCTCTTACTTTAGAACACCTCTGTAAGGGAACTCTGCTTGTTCTCTCACTGGATGAGTTTTCAGTTCCCACCGCTTAGGTAAAACAAGTCAGACAAGGTAAAGACTGACACCAAATGCTCTTGTTTGTGTGTAGAAGCCATAAAAAGATCCCATAGAGAGAGAAAGTAGGCTAGTGATTTCCACTGACTGTAAAGAATGGGTGTGGTGTGATGAGAGAATAAGAGGCCTGATAATGCATTTGGATGAGAGAAATAAGTTCCAGTTTGTTAGCACAGTGTGGTAATTATGATAAGAATTAGTTGAAAATTTTAAAATATATAATAGAGAATATTTTAAATAGTAACAACAAAAAAATATGTCTGAGATGAAAGATATGCCAATTATCCTGATATAATAATTGCACAATATGTACATATATTGAAATATAATTTGCATGTAAATATTTGCAATTGTGTGGCCTTTACATTTTTTAAAAGACATAAGGATATATAATTGGAATTATACCATTATATAGTCACTGTTTTATTCTGGTTTCTTCCACACAATATAATTATTAGGAACTTTATCCAAGTTGTTGCAGATGTCACTATTTCATGCCTCTTTATTCCATTGTAAAAGTACCTATAAATGTGTTCATCCTTTCACCACTTGGTAGATACTTGTATTCTTCAATTCCTAATTTTGTGCTATTATAAATAAAGCTTCTAGGGGCATTTATGTCCTACCTTTGTGTGTTATATGGTTTTCTTCTCTTAAGTATATAGCTAGAGGTGAAAAGTTTCTCTCAGTTTAGGGATGCATGCTTAACTTTTTCATGAAACTTCCAAGTTATATTCTAAATGTACCCACTGAGCACTGTATGAAAGCTTCCATGCCTTTAGGCCATCATTTGTATGGCTGGCATTTTTAATTTGGTCTTTCTTGTATGTGTGTAGGAGTACCTCATTGTGTTTTTAATTTGCATTTCCTTATTTACTTGATTGATTTTGATACATGTTTTCATTTGCTGATTTGGCATTCTAATATCTTTTATAAATGTCTGGTAAAATCCGCCTATTCTTAATTGAAACACTTGTCTTTAGAAGTTTTATAGATTTAAATTATTCATCAGGTTATTTTGATATTTATATATATGTGAATTATTACTACTGTCAAGCCAAATAACATAAATCATACACTTTTTATTATAATATCTACTAAAATCTATTTTGCTAAAAAATTTTCAATAGTTAATAAAATATTAGCTACAGTGCATAACCTGCATATTAGTTCCCTAGAATTACTTATCCAACATTACTACAACTTGTACTCCTTGGTCTACATTTCCCCCTTTGTCCCTACTCCCTATCAGCTTCCTAACTACCATTCTACTTTGTTTTCTATATATTCCATCTGTTTTTTGGATAGCACATATAGAAGAAATCAAGCAGCAATTTTCTTTCTCTATCTGTTTTACTTCACTTGGTATAATGTCATCCAATTTCATTTATGTTGTTGCAGATGACAAGAGCCTTGTCTATATATATATATATATATATATATATATATATATATACACACACACACACACATTACTGGGACAAAATACCTAACAACAGCAATTTAAATGACAACAGGTTAATTTTGGATCATATTTTAGAGGTAGCATCTCTCCTCAGCAGGATCAAATACAGGACCCATGTGGATGAATGCCTGGGTGGAAGAAAGCTGAACAACATCAAGACATCCAAGAAGCAGAGATGAAGGAGAACTGGGAAAGGAGACCTAACTTCCAGGTCATAGGGCAGGTGCCTCTGATTAGGCCCCACTGCCTAACACCAAACTCACCCCCATCATTTGATCGCATTCCAAGGCCCTACCTACAGGCACATGAGGTGTGTGAGAGATATTTTCCTTCCCAATCACACACACACATACACACACACATACACAGTACTTTTTTGGCTATTGTGAATAATAATGCAATACATATGAGTGAGAAGATGCATCTCGCTAAGGTACTAGTTCCTCATAATTATTTTCAAGCATTTTTTATATATTCTGAATGTAAGACATTTAATAGATATATGCTTTGCTAAGTATTTTTCCCTGTGTGGCTTGTCTTTTCATTTTAACAGTATCTTTACAAAAGAAGTGTCTTAGTTACTTTTATGTTGTTGTTGAGACAAAATACCTGACACCCAAGGTGAAGCAAAGGGGTTTATTTCTTACAGTTTTTAAAGTTCCAGTCCATATTTAGTTGGCTCCAACACAGAATGGCAAAGGCAGAAGCAGCTGTTAATGGCTACCATAAACAGCAAAGCATGAACCATGCAAGAGAAAGACATGCCTTCTTCCCGCCTTTACACTGTATGCTGGCTCCACCTCTGGGTGGGTATAGCACTCATACTACCAATTGAAGCACTAGACAATGAACCAATCACAAACCCCAGATGTGACCACATCCATGATTGAATGAGGTGTGGTGGGCGGCATCTGAACACAAGCCATAACAAAGAGGTATTTTAATTTTAATGAACTCCAATTTGTTCCATTATGAATAATACTTTTGTTCTACTATTCAAGAAATTTTTTCACCTAAGCCAAGGTCACAAGAATGTTCCCACATGTTTTCTTCTCAACACTTTTAGATTAGTGTATGATTGTGATAAATAAACACATTACATGGCATATATATGTATATATATGTGTGTGTGTGTGTGTGTGTGTGTGTGTGTATATATATATATATATATATATATATATATATATATATCCTGTTTAGATACTTGTTGTCAACTGTCTCATGGTAATTTAACCAAAACTAAAACACTCTAATTTCCCTCAAACATTAGCTCTAGACCTAAAAATTAAAAATTCCACAAAATGTTCTTCTCATGATTCAATAACATAAAATTAATCAACTATACACAAATGAGATTAAATACCTCTGCTTCCCTTAAAAGATATTCAATGTGCTGCATCCAGCCATGCAGCCTGGCATGTTGCAGGCATGTTGCTCTGAGCCTGGTAAGGCCCCTCCAAGTGTCCCTGATCACCAGAAGAACCTCAGGCAAGTCCCTCAGAGCCTGGTATAGACCTGCCCAGTGTCCCCCATCACTGGAGAACCCCCAGAAAAGTCCTTCCTGGCCTAGTTGGGCCCCATCCAGTGACCCCCAAGTGGCCCAGAGCCACCTGTGATCCACCTTGCTTTCCAAAAGTTGGCTGAGTGATCTCCACCCAGGCTTGCAGCCATTGCACATCAGTCAGAGCCTGATGGAGCCTTGTCCAGCATCCCCCATCACCAGAGGACCCACAGGAAGGTCCCTCCTGGTCCCATTGGGCCCCACCCAGTGACCCTGAGTGGCTGGGAGACACCTGGTAAGGTCTGTCTAATCACCTCCACTCAACTGGGGAAACTCCCTGCAGTATGGATAGGTATTCTCAACCCAAGAAACAACTGAGACCTTGCCTTCAGCTTCCCTAAAGGAATATAGGAAAATGACAAAAACAAAAGAACAAAATGCAATCGCAAAAACAGCCCATCCCAAGCAAGCCTAGGAGACAAGGACATAGAAGAAAATATAAGCCATACATGTGAAACTGCTGAAATGATGGTCACTGAAGTAAAGAAACAACTCTGCAAAGCTATAAAGGAACTCAGAGCACAAATAATCTCCCAGGTAAAAGAAAAAATGATAAATGTAATGAAACAAATGCTGAACACATCTAAAGTAGACATACTTTAAAAATTAGAGGAACACTGAAAAGATGGAAATCCTGAATGAACAATATAAGAAACAAATAGAATGCATGAAACAGATTCAAAGAGATATCCAGGAAATAAAAAATTCCATCATAAGTTGGCAAAACCACCTCAATGAAAGTGAAGATAGGCTTTCAGACCTTGAAGACAAGATTGCAGCTAATGAACAGGAAAGGAAAGATCTTTTAAAAATAACAAAGAATCAGGAAATAACAATTCAACAGCTGCAAGATGATGCATAACATTGATACATATAAATGAAAAAGAATGTGACAACACAAATGATAGCAAAAGACTATTTACAGAAGTAATAGCCAAAAATTTCTCAAACATGAGAATGGAAACTGACATACAGATAAGTGAAGCATATAGAGCTCCAAATAGACATAACCAAAATAAAACTACACTCCGATATATAATAATCATCATCCCAGAAATTCAACATAAGAAGAGACTATTAAAAGCTTTTAGAGAGAAGAGACAGATAACCTATAAAGGAAAGCCTATGAGAATCACAGCAGACTTCTCAACACAAACAATAAAGTCAAGGAGCATGGAGTGAAGTACTATAGATCCTAAAAGAAAATGATTTCCAGCTTGGATTGATGCACCCTGTAAAAATGTCCTTCAAAATGCATGGAGAAATAAGATACACACATAACAAAGAACAGCTGAGAAACTTCATGAACACCAAATCAATCCTGCAAAGAATACTGAAAGATATTCTAGCTAGACATAAAAATAACTACAACTCCAAGAACACCAATAGGAAAAAACCAATAAGCAAGGTAAACAACTAAAGAGAGGGGAGAGATAAAGAACTAACAACAGAAAAATAATATGACAAAAATAAACAATACATATCACTTATATCCATTAATGTAAATGATTTCAGTTCAACAATTAGAAGAAACAGGCTGGCAGAATGGATCAAGAAACAATATCCAACCATATGCTATATACAAGAAACCCATCTAACCCAAAATTAAACTCATAGACTGAAAGTCAAAGGATGGAAAACAATACTTCATGCAATAGGAACCCAAAAAACAGCAGGGGTAGCTAGTCTGTTTACAGACAATGTGAACTTCAAACCAAGAATGATCCAAAGAGATAAAGAAGACCACTACATACTACTTAGGGGAAAATTTCAAGAGGAAGAGATAACAAACTTAAATATATATACACCAAATTTGGGAGCACCCAGCTATATAAAGCAAATATTAACAGAAATGAAACATCGAATAAACAAAAGCATAATTGTAATGGGAGACCTTAATACACCATTGACACAAAGAGAAAGATCAATCACACATAAAGTAAGCAAAGAAATAGCATAACTGAATCACACCTGAGAACAAATGGACTTAGTGGATGTTGAGGGAATGTTCCACTGAACATCAAAATATACATTCTTCTCAGCAGTACATTGGACATTCTCTAAAATAGACCATATATTAGACCATAGAACATGCTTAAGTAAATGCAAAAGAATCAAAATTATCTCATGCATTTTACTGGATCATAGTGCCATGAAACTAGAAATTAATGACAAAAAAACTGCAAAAACCCCACAAAACATGGAAACTAAACAACACACTCCTGAGCAATCAGTGGGTCACAGAAAAATCAAACAATATCTAAAAGCAAATGAAAATATGCACAAAATTTACCAGAACATGTGGGATGCAATGAAAGCAGTCCTCAGAGAGAAATTTATTGTGGTGAACTCCCACATCAGGAAAACAGAGAAAACACAAATAAACAACCTGATGCTACACCTCAAACATCTAGAAAAACAAGAGCAAGTTAAGCCCAAAACAAAAGGAAAGGAAGAAATTATAAAGATCAGAGCAAAAATTAATGCAATAGAGACTAAGAAGACAATGCAAAGAATTGAAGAGTTGATTCTTTGAAACAATAAATAAAATTGAGAAGGCGCTACCAAAACTTATTTTAAAAAGGAAAGATAAAACTCAAATTCATGCAAAAAGAAGTGAAGAAGGCAAAATTACTACAGACCCGGGGGAAATACAGAAGATCATCAATACCGATTTCAAAAACCTCCACTCTCATAGGCTGATAACAGAAGAAATGGACAGACTCTTAGAAACATATAAACCAGCAAAGTTGTATCAAGAAGATGTTAAACTGCTGAATAACCCAATTTCAATTAATGAAATTGAAAATATAATTAAGTCCTTACCAACAAAGAAAAGCCCAGGTCCTGATGGATTCAATGCTGAATTTTACAAGAAATTCAAAGAAGACCATTCCAACACTCCTCCAACTCTTCAATGAAACAGAAGAAAGCATTTCTCCCTAACTGGTTCCTGGAAGCAAGTATTACTCTAACACCAAAACAAGAGAAAGATCCAACCAAAAAAGAGAACTACAAGCCAATCTCCCTAATGAACATAGATGTAAAAATTCCCATTAAAATGCTGGCAAACAGACTGCAGCAAATCATCAAGAAGATTATACACCATCACCAAGTGGTATTCATCCCAGGAATGTAGGAATGGTTCAATATATGCAAATAAAGAAATGTAATCCACCATATCAATAGAGCCAGAAAAGATAATCACATGACTATTTCTACAGATGCAGAAAAAGCTTTTGATAAGGTCCAACACTCATTCATGATAAGAACCTGACAAACAATCAGAATAGATGGTCTTTACCTCAATATGACAAAAGGCATCTATGACAAACCAATGACCAACACCATATTAAATGGCCAAAAACTGAAAGCCTTTATTCTAAAATCAGGAACATGACAAGGATGTCTATTATCACAACTCCTATTCAATATAGTCCTGGAAATACTAGCTAGAGCAATTAGACAAGAGAGAGAAATAAAAAGAGTAAGGATGGGAAAAGAAGAATTTAAACTATCAATCTTTGCACTATGCACTCTTCATAGAAGACACCCAAAACTCTATTGAAAGACTTCTAGGTATAATAACCAAATTCAGTAATGTAACTGGATACAAAGTCAATACTCAAAAATAAATAGCATTCCTATATACAAACAACAAATTCACTGAAAGAGAAATAAAAGAAGCCATGTTCTTCATAATAGCATCCAAAATGTTAGGAATCAATCTAACAAAAGAAGTAAAAGATCTATTCAGAGAAAATTACAATACCCTGAAAAAAGAATTTGAAAAAGATCTCAGAAAATGGAAAGACATTCCTTATTCATGGATAGGAAGAAAAAATATTGTAAAAATGGTCAATCTCCCAAAATTTTGTGCAATTTTAATGCAATTCCAGTCAAATTACCACTAACGTACCTCATGGAGTTAGAGAAATCATTCCTAAAATTCATCTGGAAGCAGAAAAGACCTAAAACACCAAAGGCAATTCTCAGCAACAAAGGTAAGGCAGACAACATCACAATCCCAGACTTGAAGTTGCACTACAAAGCTACTGTAATAAAATCAACATGGTACTGGAATAAAAACAGACCTAAAGATTGATGGAATAGATTAGTATATACAACTACAATTACAAACACACTCAGCCACCTTATCTTTGATAAAGTGGCCAAACACATTCACTAGAAGAAGGATAGTCTCTTTAATAAATGGTGCTGGAAAAACTGGCCCTCTATATCCCCAAAACTAAAACTATAAACATGCCTGTGACCATATTCTAAACTAAAGTGAAAATGGATCAAAGATATAAATATTAAAACAGAAAAACTAAATCTGCTTGGACACAAAGTAGGTAGAAATCTTGAATACATAGGGATAGGCAGAGAATTCATGAAAAAAATCAAACTGCATGGGAAATACTTCCAAGATTCAATAACTGGGATCTTGTTTTACTAAAATCTTTTTGCTTGTCAAAAGAAATCTCCAACA
This sequence comes from Dolichotis patagonum, assembly GCA_004027295.1. NCBI lineage: Eukaryota > Metazoa > Chordata > Mammalia > Rodentia > Caviidae > Dolichotis > Dolichotis patagonum. The sequence goes on from PVJX010020060.1 coordinate 16,308, forward strand.
GAGTAAAAAGGAAACCCATGAATTTTGAAAAAGTCTTAGTCAACTGTCCCTCAGACAAAGGACTTGTGTCTAGAACTTATAAAGAATTAAAAAAAAACAGACACCCAAAATTCAAGACCCAATCCAAAAATGGACATCTGAGATGAATACACAGTTCTCAGATAAAGAAATATGAACAGCAAATAAATACATGAAAAAATGTTCATCATCATTGACCATTAGGGAAATGCAAATTAAAACCACACTAAGATTCCATCTTACTCCAGAAAGAATGGCCAGGATCAAGAAAACTACCAACAACAAATGCTGGAAAGGCTATGGGGAAAAAGGAACTCTTCTGCACTGTTGGTGGGAGTGTAGGCTGGTGCAACTACTGTGGAGGTCAGTCTGGAGATTCCTCAAAAAGCTGCAATTGGAAATCCCATTTGACCCAGCTATTCCACTTCTGGGCATATTCCCAGAAGAATTAAAAACATCATATCAAAGTGATATATGTGCACCCATGTTTATAGCAGCACAATTTGTAATAGCCAGATCTTGGAAACAACCTAAGTGCCCATCAACTGAGGAATGGATAAAAAAAATTGTGGCATTTTTATACAATGGAGTACTGCTCAGCTATAAAGAATGATCACATTGAGCTATTTATAAATAAGTGGATGCAACTTGAGACCATACACATAAGTGAAATAAATAAAACTCAAATGTATAAATACCATATTGTCTCCCTAGTGTAAGATATGGTGAGAGTACATAAGATACAAAATCCTCAATAAATACAGAAAAAGGGTAAGAATCTGCTCAAAGAGGGAAAAATAATATCTCAGGGAAAAGGAGGGAAAATTAAAAGGAAAAAGAAAAAATATCTAAATTTATATTAACACACAGGATAGCTAAGATGATTGTGTGAAAATTTTATAAGTTCTTGGTACAAAACAGTTAACATATTTAGGATTGAAACAATTTTTGCAAGCTTGTGTCTGGTGATCTGAGGAACTCTTGAAGATCACTATGTAAAATAACAACCTTAGTTCTGTTTCTACCACCTTATTTTGAAGGCCTATATCATCATTGTTTTGGGCTCTTTGTTACTTTGTCTTTTTGGTTTCTTGTTTTTCCAGTAATCTGTTTTGTTTGGGTTTTTTTTGTTGTGATTTTCCTCTAACACAGAAAGGATAGATATACACGTAGAGGATTATACATGCCTAAAACTTTCTTAAACAGTTTACAAGAATCGATTATATTATGCATGATGAAATGGAACAGCTATTTTAAAGAAAAAGAGTCATTATGGTATCCATTGCTGATTCTGTATCATCATGCTGTGAAATCGAGTAATGCTTTTATTCTTTGTTTAGAGTGATTTTAGTCTGTTTAGTATTATTTAATTTCAACATACATGAAGGTATAGAAAGATATTTTCAAGAGAACAAGAGACATTAAGGTAGCTGCTGTTGATTTTCCTATTGTCAGGTTTTGAAGACCTGTAATGCCTTCATTACTCTGTTCTGACCAGTTTTATACTGTTTTGTTTAATATAATTCATTGTGTATGAAGATACTGACAACTATTTAGAAGAAAACAAGAGATATTATGGTAGCCACTGTAGATTTTCTGTTGTCATGCTTTGAAACCTTTGTGTTCTGTTTTGTTATGTGTTGTTTTACCCTCTTTAAAATAAAAAAAGCAAAAGATCTATTTGGTGAAAGTTATAATGCCCTGAAAAAAGAAATTTAATAGGACCTCAGAAAATGGAAAGACATTCCTTGTTCATGAATAGGAACAACAAATATTGTGAAAATGACCGTTCTTCTAAAATTATTATACACATTTAATGCAATTCCAATCAAAATACCACTAGCATACTTCACAAATCTAGAGAAAATAACTCCTAAAATTCATCTGGAACCAGAAAAGACCTAGAATATCAAAAGCAATTCTAGGCAACAAAGGCAAGGCAGGAGGCATCACAATCCCTGACTCAAAGTTACACCACAAAGCTACTGTAGTAAAATCAGCATGGTACTGGAATAAAAACAGACCTGAATATCAATGGAATAAATTAGAAGATACAACCACAATTATAGACACACTCAGTCACCTTATCTTTGACACAGGGGCCAAACACATTCACTGTAAGAATGTTAGCCTCTTTAATAAATAGAACTGGAAAAACTGGCTCTCCACATGCCAAACACTGAAACTAGACCCATGCCTATCACCATGCACTAAACTAAAGTCAAAATGAATCAAAGACCTAAGTATTAAAACTGAAACACTAAATCTGCTGGAAGACAAAGTTGGTAGAAATCTTGAAAACATAGGGTTAGGCAGAGATTTCATGAACAAAAATCTAACTGCACAAAAAGTGCTTTCCAGAATCATTAACTGGGATCTTTTCTTATTAAAACATTTTGCATATTGAAAGAAATCTCCAACAGAGTAAAAAGGAAACCCACGAATTTTGAAAAAATCTTAGTCAATTGTCCCTCAAACAAAAGTCTTCTGTCTAGAATATATAAAGAATTTTTAAAAATCAGACACCCAAAATTCAAAGACCCAATCCAAAAATGGACATCTGAGATGAATACACACTTCTCAGATGAAGAAATATGAATAGCAAATAAATACATGAAAAAAGGTTCATCATCATTGGTCATTAGAGAAATGCAAATGAAAACCATACTGAGAGTACATCTCCATAAAAAATGGCCCGAATAAAGAAAGCCATCAACAACAAATGCTGAAGAGGCTGTGGGGAAAGGGAACACTTCTGAACTGTTGGGAGGAGTGTAGACTGGTGGAGCCACTGTGGAGGTCAGTCTGGAGATTCCTCAAAATCTGGGATTGGAAGTCCCATTTGACCCCACTATTCCACTTCTTGGCATATTCCCAGAAGAACTGAAAACATCATATCATAGTGATATATGTGCACCCATGTTTATAGCTGCTCAATTTGTAATAGGCAAGTCTTGGAAACAATCTAAATGCCCATCAACTGAGGAATGGATAAAAAGACATGATACTTTTATACAATGGAGTACTGATTAGCTATAAATAATGATCACATTGTGGCTTTTATAGGAAAGTGGATGAAACTTGAGACCATATTCATAAGCTTGAAATAAATCAAGCTCACATGTGTATTGTCTCTCTAGTGTAAGAAATGGTAAGACTCTATAAGATACAAAAGCCTCAAAAAATACAGTAAAAAGGTAAGAATCTATTCAAAGCAAAAAAAATATAGTAACTCAGGGAAAAGAAGAAAACAAAGGAAGGGAAAAGAAAACATACCTAAATTTGTATGTACACACTTATGATAGCTAAGATGATTGTACTACTAATTCAATTACTTCTTGGAACAAAACAGTTAGCATTCATAAGATTGGATCAATTTTGCATGTTTGTGTCTGCTTATGTGAGGAACTCTTTTAAAGATTACTGTGTAAAATAAGAACCTTAGTTATGTTCCTACAACCCTGTTTTCCAAGTATATATTGTCATTGTTTTGGGCTCTTTGTCATTGTTACTCATTTGTCTTTTTTGTTTCTTGTGTTTGTAGTAATTTTTTTGTTTTGTTTTGTTCTCCCTATAATGCAGAAAGGATAGGTGTACATGTAGATGCTTATGCATGCCTAGAATTTCTAAATATTTTACAAGAATTGAAGGCATTATGTGTGATGATATAAACAACTACTTTATAGAAAAAGAGACATATGATAGCCATTGCTCATTTCCTATCATCATGCTGTGAAGTCTGGTAATGCTTTTATTCTTTGTTTAGAGTAGTTTTAGTCTGTTTTGTATTATTTAATTATAATATACATGAGAGTATAGACATCTATCTTGAACAGACCAAGAGACATTATGGTAACCATTGTTTATTTTCCTATTGTCTGGTTTTGAAGTCCTGCAATGTTTTCATTCTTCTGTTTTGATCAGTTTTATACTATCTTGTTTTGTGTGAATTCAATGTGCATGCAGATACAGATGACTATTTAGAAGAAAACAAGAGGCATAATGGAAGCCACTGTTGATCTCCTGCTGTCTTGCTTGAAATCTGTGTCACTTACATTGTTTTCTTCTGACCTGCTTTGTTCTGTTTTGTTTTACACTCTTTAAAATAAAAAAAAGATATTCAATGTATAGCAATCAATTCTAAAAAGGCTTAAAATACTACTTCCTTATGCTTTATAAGATGAAAAGCTGCAAGCTTGGCTTCTAACTTTTCATTTTTATTAGAAGTGCACATATTTTGAACTGTACTTTATAAGCAAATCAGACTTTAATTTTTAAAAATTATTATTTTTTTAATTTTATTTAAAAACAGAACAAAACAAAACAAACAAAATAGAAAAAAGGTAGCAACAATACAAGACTCCAAAGGGAAAAAAAAAGAAAAGAACAAAAAATGCTGAGACGTCATTACTTCATAACTTACACACTGTCATTTTGGAAATAGTTGTTCAAGTTACAATGTTAAAACATACAAAGTACACATTCAAGCAATGAGACTGTCAACAGTTCTGCTCCATGATCTAACACAAAAACAGTAATATTTTCATTCATCTTACACACTTAAACATACATACAATTATATTCTTTAGAGCACTATCTTTTCCTCTCTTTTTTACAGTAGCAATTACACATTTTGCGTTTTATTACTCCTACAGTTCTTATTATTTTTTACACTAGAGACACAATGCGATATTTATAAATAGAGTTCTTATTTATTTCACTAATGAGGATAGCTTCAAGTTGTCTCCATTTACCTATGAAGGCTTCAAAGTCATCCTTCTTCAAAGCTGAGTAATACTCCATTGTATAAAAATACCACATCTCTCCTGCACTTCAAAGGAAATCACCAGCAGAGTGAAGAGAAAACCAATAGAATGGAAAAGAATTTTAACCAGCAACCCCTCAGACAAAGGACTTATTATCAAGAACATATAAAGAATTGAAAAATATCAAGCCACCCAAATTCAAAGACCCTCTCCAAAAATGGGCATCTGAGATGAACACTCAGTTCTCAGATAAAAATATACAAATGGCAAATAAATACATGAAGAAATGTTCACCATCACTGGTCATTCGAGAAATGTAAATTAAAACAACATTGAGATTTCATCTCACACCCGAAAGAATAGCTACCATCAAGAAATTAACCAATAACAAATGTTGGTGAGGTTGTGGGGAAAAAGGAACATTGTTCCACTGTATGTGGGAGTGTAGACTGGTGCAATCACTATGGAAACCAGTGTGGAGAATTCTCAGAAGACTAGGATTGGAAGCTCCATTCAACCCAGCTATTACCCTCCTGGGTATTTTCCCAGAGGAACTGAAAAGTTCATACCACAGTGATATATGTGCACGCATGTTCATAGCAGCACAATTTGTAATAGATAAAACTTGGAAACAACCAAAATGCCCATAAACTGCAGAGTGGATGAAAAAGATGTGGTATTTTTATAAAATGGAATATTACTCAACTATGAAGAAGGATGATCTTGAGGCCTTCATAGGTAAATGGAGACAACTTGAGACTATCCTCATTAGTGAAATAAATAAGAACACTATTTATAAATATCGCATTGTGCCTCTAGCGTAAAAAGTAATAAGAAATGTAAGAGTAATAAAACCCAAAATGTATAATTGCTACTATAAAAAAGACAGCAAAAGAAAGTGCTCTAAAGGATATAAGTGCATGTATGTTTAAGTGCATAAGATAAATGACCCTATTACTGTTTTTATTAGATCATGGATCAGAACTGTTAACAGTCTCATGGCGTGAATGTGTACTTTGAATGTTTTAACTTTGTAACTTGAACAACTATTTCCAAGATGACAGTATGTAAGTTGTCAAGTAATGATTTCTTAGTATTTTTTGTTCTTTTTTCCCCCATGGAATTTTGTATTGTTGCTACCCTTTTTCTATTTTGTTTGTTTTGTTTTCTTTTCTTTTTAAATAAAATTTTAAAAAATAATTTGCATTTCTCTAATGACTAATGATGATGAACGTTTTTTCATGTATTTATTTTCCATTCATATTTCTTCATCTGAGACTTGTGTATTCATTTCCGATGCCCATTTTTGGATTGGGTCTTTGAATTTTGAGAGTCTGATTTTTTTTAATTCTTTATAAGTTCTAGACAGAAGTCCTTTGTCGAGGGACAGTTCATTAAGATTTTTCCCCAATTTATGGATTTTCTTTTCACTCTGCTGGAAAACTCTTTTGACATGCAGAAGCTCTCTAATAAGATGTGATCCCAGTTATTGATTCTGGGGAGTATTTCCCGTGTACTTTGGTTCTGGTTCATTAATTCTCTACCTACCACTCTATCTTTGAAATTTTTACCTACTTTGTCTTCCAAAAGATTTAGTGTTCTGTTTGAATATTTAGATCTTTGATCCATTTAGATTTTAGTTTAGTACATGGTGATAGGCATGGGTCTAGTTTTAGTCTTCTGAATACGAATAGACAATTTTTCCAGCATGATTTGTTAAAGAGACTGTCATTCTTCCAGAGAGCATGTTTGACCCCTGTATCAAACATAAGGTGGTTGAGTGAGTTTGTGGTTGTGGATGTATCTTCCAATCTATTCCATTGATCTTCAGGTCTGTTTTTATACCAGTACCATACTGACTTTATTACTGTAGCTTTGTAGTATAATTTCACATCAGGGATTGTGATGCCTCCTGCCTTGCTTTACTTCTTATAATTGCCTTTGCTATTCTAGGTCTCTTCTGGTTCCAGATGAATTTTAGGAGTGATTTCTCTAGATGTATGAGGTATGTTAGTGGTATTTTGATTGGGATTGCATTAAATCTATATAGTAATTTCTGGAGAATAGCCATTTTCACAATGTTTGTTTTTTCTATCCATGAACAAGGGATATCTTTCCACTTTCTGAGATCCTCTTCAATTTCCTTTTTCAGGGTATTATAATTTTCCCTGTATAGTTCTTTTACTTCTTTTGTGTGATTAATTCCCAAGTAATTCATTTTTTTGGATGCTAGTGTGAAGGATGTGGCTTCTCTTATTTCTCTCTCAGTATTTTTTTTGTTAGTGTACAGGAATGCTATTGATTTTTGAGTATTGACTTTGTATCCAGCTACATTGATGAATTTATTTATTATATCTAGGAGTTGTTCAATGGAGTTTTGGGGGTCTTCTATGTAAAGTATCATGTCATCTACAAATAATGATAATTTAATTTCTGCTTTTCCTATCTTTACTCCTTTTATTTCTCTCTCTTGTCTAAATGCTCTGGCTAGTATTTCCAGTACTATGTTGAACAGGAGCCGTGATAGGGGACATCCTTGTCTTGTGCCTGATTTTAAGGTAGAAGCTTTCAGTTTTTGGCCATTTAATATGCTTCTCGCTGTTGGTTTGTCATAGATGGCCTTTATCATACTGATGTAAAGACCATCTATTCCAATTCTCTGTAAGGTTCTTATCATGAATGAGTGTTGGACCTTATCCAAAGCTTTTTCTGCATCTGTAGAGATGATTGTGTGGTTCTTACTTTTAGCTCTATTGATATGGTGGATTACATTTATTGGTTTACATATGTTGAACCATCCCTGCATTCCAGGGATGAATCTCACTTGGCCATGGTGTATAATCTTCTTGATGATTTGCTGCATCCTGTTTGCCAATATTTTATTGAGAATTTTTGCATCTATGTTCATTAGAGAGATTGGCCTATAGTTCTCTTTTTAGCTGGGTCTTTGTCAGGTTTTAGCACTAGAGTAATATTTGCTTCCAGGAATGAGTGAGGGAGAATTGCTTCCCTTTCAATTTCATTGACGAGTTTGAGGAGTGTCGAAATTAAGTCTTCTTTGTATTTCTTGTAGAATTCTGCAGTGAATCCATCTGGGCCTGGGCTCTTCTTTGTTGGCAAGGACTTAATTGCATTTTCAATTTCATTAATAGAAATTGGGTTATTCAGCAGTTTTACATCATCCTTATCCAACTTTGGTAGTTCATATGTATCTAGCAATCTGTCTATTTCTTCTGTGTTATTGAAACTATGAGAGTAGATGTTTTCAAATTAGATGTTGATGATCCTCTGCATTTCCACCAAGTCTGTAATAATTTCACTTTTTTAATTCCTTAAGGCATGAATTTGAGGGGGGTTTTTTCCTTTTTTTAATAAGGTTGGCTAGGGGCTTATCCATTTTATTTATTCTTTCAAAGAACCAACTTTTTGATTCATTGATTCTTTATATTGTTTCCTTACTCTATTGCATTAATTTCTTCTCTGATCTTTATAATTTCCTCCCTTGTTTTAGCTTTTAGCTTGGCTTGCTCTGCTTTTTCTAGATGTTTGAGTTGTGACATCAGGTTGTTTATTTGTTTTCATTCTGTCTTCCTGATGTGGGAACTCAATGCAATAAATTTTCATCTGAGGACTGCTTTCATTGTATCCCACAAATTCCGTTAAGTTGTGTTTGTATTTTTGTTTGCTTGTAGATATTCTTTAATTTCTTCTTTAATTTCCTCCATGACCCACTGATTGCTCAAGTGTATTACTCAGTTTCCATGTGTTTGTGAGGTTTTTGGAGTTGCTTTTATTGTTAATTTCTAGTTTCATGGCTCTATGATCTGATAACATACATGGGATAATTTCAATTCTTTTGCATTTACTTAAATATGTTCTGTGGACTAGTATAAGGTCTATTTTAGAGAATGTCCCATGTACTGATGAGAAGAATATATATTCTGATGTTGTTGGATGGAACACTCTATATACGTCTATCAAGTCCATTTGTTCACAGGTGTGATTCAGTTCTGTTAGTTCTTTGCTGATTTTCTGTCTAGTTGATCTGTCCCTTTTTGTCAATGGCATGTTAAAATCTCCTGTTATAATTGTGTTGTTGCTTATTTGATTTTTGATTTTGCTTGGTATTTGCTTTGTATAGCTGGGCACTATGGAATTTGGTACATATATATTTAAGATTGTTATCTCTTCCTCTTGAAGTTTTCCCCTAACTAGTAAGTAGTGACCTTCTTTATCTCTTTGGATAACTCTTGGTTTGAAGTTCACATTGTCTAACAACAGAATAGGCACTCGCACTTTTTTCTGGTTTCCTGTTGCATGAAGTATTGTTTTCCATCCCTTGACTTTCAGTCTATGGGTTTCCTTTTGGGTTAAATGGATTTCTTGTAGACAGCATATGGTTGGATGTTGTTTCTTGATCCATTCTGCCAGTCTGTTTCTTTTGATTGCTGAGTTGAGGCCATTTACAATAATGGTTATTACTGTTATATATTGGTTTATTGTTGACATGTTATCTTTCTGCTGTTGTATCTTTAGCTTTCCATTCTGTTTAACTGCCTTGCTTGGTGGTTTTATCCTATCTATATCTAGAATGTCTTTCAGTATTCTTTATAGGGTTGGTTTGGTGTTCATGAAGTTTTTCAGCTGTTCTTTGCTATGGAAGTGTCTTATTTCTCCATTCATTTTGAAGGACAGTTTTGCAGGGTACATCAGTCTGGGTTGGAAGTAGTTTTCCCTTAGGATCTGAAATACTTCACTCCATGCTTTTCTGGACTTCATTGTTTGTGTTGAGAAGTCTGCTGTGATTCTGATAGGTTTTCCTTTATAGGTGATCTCTCTTTTTTCTCTAACAGTTTTTAGTATTCTGTTCTTATGGTAGATTTCTGGGATGGTGATTATTATGTGTCTGGGTGTAGTTTTATTTTGGTTATGGCTATTTTGAGTTCTATATGCTCCACTAATCCAAATGTCAGTTTCCATTCTCATGTTTAGGAAGTTTTCAGCTATTACTTCTGTAAATAACCTCTTGATATCACTTGGGCTGTCCCCTTCTTTTTCACTTATCCCTATTAATCTTATGTTATTCTTCTTTGCATCATCTTGCAGCTGTTGAATTGTGATTTCCTGATTCTTTGTTATTTTTAAAAGATCTTTCCTTTCCTGTTCACTGGCTGCCATCTTATCTTAGAGGTCTGGAATTCTATCTTCACTTTCATTGAGTCAGTTTTGGCAGCTTTCAATAGAATTTTTGATTTCCTGTATATCTTTTTGAATTTGCTTTATGTATTCTGAATTTTTCTTATAGTGTTCATTCAGGGATTCTATGTTTGCTTTGTTCCTCTAATTTTTTACCTGTGTCTTCACTAGGTGTGTTCACTATTTCTTTCACTACTTTCATCATTTCTCCTTTTACCTGGGAATTTATTTCTGATTTGAGTTTCTCTATAGCTTCCCCGAGTTGCTTCTTTATTTCAGTTGATACCATTTCAGTCATTTCAGGTGTATGGCTTCTATTTTCTGTGTTCATGTCTCCTAAGTTTTCTTGAGATGGGCTGGAGATTGAGCCTTCCTTTGGTCTTTCCTTTTGTCATACTTCTATATTTCCTTGCTTTCATTGGTGTTCCAAAGCTTCCTTGTTGTGTGTGGTGAATCACCTCCTGCACCCTCAGCTCCTGGAGCAGTCCTGGCTCCCCCACATGTTCTTGGCTCCCTAAATTGAAAGGCAGAAGCTGGGCATGGTGAAATGGTGCCAGAAGAACCTCAAGGGTGCAGTCTCCTTTCCTAGGGGGTGGATATGAACTCAACCACTGGGAGTGCTGGTCTTAACCTCTCCCCAGGCCAGCCCAACTAGGCCAAGAGTCTCCCTGCATTATTACCACCTCCTGAACTGAAAGAAGGCTGCTGGGCATGGCATACTCAGGCCGTGGAACCTCCGGGGCTCAGTCCAGTGTCTCTGATAGCCAGCTGGAATTTCAATCACTGGGAGTGCAGGTCTCCAACTCTCCTCCAGTCAGCCTGGGGCACGGGGACTCACCTGACATGGTCCCAAATCCCCTGCAGGCTCTTGGCTTCCTAAATTGAAAGGCAGAAGCTGGACATGGTGGACTGAGGCTGACAGAACCTCCGGGGCGCAATCCCTTGTCCCAGGGGGGTGGATATGAACTCACCCGCTGGGAGTGCTGGTCTTAACTCTCCCCAGGCCAACCCAACCAGGCTGAGAGTTGACTATAACATTTTCTAGCACCACTTAGTAAAACTACCAGCTACTATACATTGAATTATTTTTGCAATTTGTTGAAAATTAGCTCTGTGTGTGTGTGTGTGTGTGTGTGTATATATGTGTGTGTGTGTGTATGTGTGTGTGTGTGTATATATATATATGTGTGTGTGTGTGTGTGTGTGTATGTCTGTGTGTGTATATATGTGTGTGTGTGTACATATATATATATATATGTGTGTGTATATATATATATGTGTGTGTTTATATATGTATATATATATACACATATATATACAGAGCTCTCTGTATGTATATATAATATATATATGTAGCTCTCTGTGTATATATATATATATATATAGCTCTCTGTATATATCTATATATATGTAGCTTTCTGTATATATATATCTGTGTATATATCTATATATATGTAGCTCTATGTGTATATATCTATATCTATATATATGTAGCTCTGTATATATATATATATATAGCTCTCTCTCTCTCTCTCTCTCTCTCTATATATATATATATATATATATATATTCTAGAGTAGTAACAACAAAATGTTTAGAGACCAAGAACCTAAAATGCAGCCTAAAACTCATTTATCACAAAATGCCAACATTGTAATTAAACTTAAATACTGAGGTTTTAGATTAGGAAAAATAAAACCCAGATATTAACACCTTTGTCTTGAAAAACAACAACAACAACAACAAAGTAACAGAGCTTTCAATGATACTAACAGCTCTTTATTGAAAGGTACAGGCTTACATGCTTATAATTTGTCAAGTCTTGCCTGAAGGAACTGAATTGCCAACAAAGTGGGCTCTACCTGCCTCTTGCAGCATGTATGCCATAGGTTTGCTACCACTTCTCTAGAGATTTGCAGACTTATTTCCTTATTTTAAAATATCCTCATAAAAACGTTCACGGAGTGTCCTATCAAAATTATCTCCTATGTATCTCATCTTTTTTTAAATTTATACTTTTCTTTGTGTTTTTACTATTATTATGATTACAAGAATTAAAGTATTATTCATTTACTTGCTTTTCTTAGAATGTGTGTTACAAATGGAAGGACTTTGTCTTCTGCTTTTGTATAATTCCATTGCATGTCAATGAGGTAAATAGATGTTTGTTGAATGAATGAATGAATGAATGACAAACATCAATCCCAGATATCAATTGCCTGGTTTGTTTTGACCAGATAGTTGGACAAAATCACCCAAAAAATCATCAAATTCCACTGCATCTGTCTTCATTTTGCCATCTTAGAATTACTGACATTTGTTCTGTCTACTTTTATGGACTCTCTTTTCTGTTCTGTTGTTCTATTCCTGTAATTTAATATCAATGCCTTTTTGTTAGATCTTTGATGCCACAAGGTAAAAATCTAAGAAAACAGAAGTATTCTGTGTGCCTACTTTGACTTTTTTCACTTGAAATTAATCCAAAAAAAGTAGGGCCTCCACATACCAATCTTCTTTTCAAATCAAAAATTCCAGGTATTTAAATTATCCTGCACAGTTAGGAAAAGATAAAATGTAATCCACTAATCATTTAATGAATGGAAGACTTCAAAGTTGAGCCAGGAAAATAAACTACCACTGGTACCAACAGGAGTGCTAGTATCATCTACAGAGTTCATGGCAACAATACAAGTGTTCTGTCCCCTCAACTATAAAAAGTTTTTGTTTTTGCCTAATACTGCATAGTTATTCAAAAATATGCTTTTTCACATCAGTCTCTGGGCTAGTGCAGGGCAGATGAATCAGATTCAACTGGGTGAAATTGAAATTATGCTTTCCAGAGTTGACTACAAAGAGTCTAAGTTCTCTAAGTTGATTTAGGCAACTTAGAGAAGGATTTAAGAAGATTTCCTTTAAAAACACTTTCCAAATGTTTATGAAACAGACAAGTTAGAAGGATAGTGATATAGATTGTTACTAATCACTTTAGTGTGAAATAAAAATTTGGCTCAGTAATGATTTGCTGATGAGCACAAATTTACTTTTTAATTTTTTTTTCATTTTAAAGAGAATAAAACAGAACAAAGCTAATCAGAACAGAACAATGCAAGCAACACAGGACTTCAAAGCAAAACAAAAGGAAGTCAACAATGGCTACTATAATGTCTCCTGTTTTCTTCAAAATAGCTGTTGATATCTGCACACATATTGAAATCAAATAATAGAAAACAGACTAAAACCAATTGAAACAAAAGAATGAAACATTTCAGGACCTCAAAATCAGAAAACAGGAAATGAACAATGGTTACTATAATGTCTCATTTCCTTCAAAACAGTCTTCCATGCTATCACTCATAATAAAATCAAATAAAACACAACAGAATAAAACCAAGCAAAACAAAGCACTATAGAAATTCAAATCAAGATGATAGGAAATCAACAATAGCTACCATAATGTCTGCTTTCTTCAGAATAGCTGTTCATACCCTCACACATAATAAAATCAACAAAACATAATAAAACCAATTAAAGAGAAGAATGAAAGCATTATAAGTTTTCAAAACAAGATAATAGAAAACCAACAATGATTCCCTAATACATCCCATTAGGTTAAAAATAGCTGCCTAGACCATCAGATACAGTAAAATCTCACAAAATGAGACAGAGCAAAGCCAAACCTAACAAAATTATAAAAACAATACAAATGTTCAAGGCAAGACAATAAGAAATTAATAGTGTTTACCACCTTTCCCTCCTAGGTGTTTCCTCCGCTATCACTTTTATAACATCTGCTGGCACAATTTTACCTTCACCTAAACTAAAATGTGTGTGTGCATGTGCATGTACACATGAATATTCTATTGTTTAGCTAGGTAAAAAAAGATCTTTCGGTCAGAAAAGCAAAGTGTCAGAATGAGTTGACCTTACTAGAGGTTGAGTATTAATTAAGTGACATCAGGAAAATGGGTAAGCAGTTATTAAAGGTTAAAGAAGAAAAAAGTACAAATAGAGACAACCAGATCTTTAATTCAAATTACCATCTATTGCATTTGTATTTTGTAAGCAATGTCTGCTCTAATTGAGATGTTACTGCCCATATTTGAAAGTCAGAAGTAGCAGATTTGGAGTGTATGTCTCTAAGTAACAATAAATACAGACTTATTTTTAACTGGCAGAAGAAACATAGGGAAAAAAAGCAAAAGTAAATGATCCTTTCACAAACACTTATTAACTGTGACTATTTTTTATGCACATCTGAATTTTTCTCAAAGCAGCCTTCATGTCCTTGTTCCGGAGACTGTAGGTCAGTGGGTTTACAAGTGGGGTCACAGAGGAGTAGATCACAGTTACAATCTTCTGTGTACCTGCTGGATTTCCAGAGTTTGGGCTGATGTACATCACCATGATGGTTCCATAGAACAGAGACACCACAACTAGATGCAAGCCACAGGTGGAGAAGGCTTTACTTCTGCCAGCTCCTGAGGGCACATGAAACACTGCTCTGAGAACCAGGGTGTACGATGTGAGGATGAAAAAGAAGGTGATGAAAATAATGAGTGAGCTCAGTAAAGAGCAGCAAAGCTCAATTTCAGGTGCAGGGATGCAGGACAGGGCCAGAAGAGGACCAGGGTCACAGACAAAGTGGTCAATGGTATTTGAACCACAAAAGGGGAACTGAGTGATAAAATAGATAGAGACTGGATAACAGAGGAAAGCTGTCACCCAGCAGAGGACAACCAAGTTTATGCAGAGATGACTGTTCATGATGGTAGGGTAGTGGAGAGGATGGCAGATGGCCAAGTATCGGTCAAAAGCCATAAGAGGCAGTAGGAACATCTCAGTGATGCCCAGAGAGAAGTAGAACTGCAGGAGGCAGGCTGTAAAAGAGATGGTTTTAGACTCAGAAAGTAAGTTTGCTAACATATTGGTAACAGTGGTATTGATGAAACAGATCTCCAAAAATGAGAAGTTGGCCAGTAGGAGATACATAGGGGTATGGAGCCTGGGGTCCACCTTCACTGCACACACAATGGCCCCATTTCCCATCAGTGTCAAGATGTAGGACATGAGAACAGCAAGAAGAGGAGGATCTGAACCTCTCTGGAGCAGGGAAAACCCAGGAGTATGAACTGAGTCACTGTATTACCTCTTGTTGCATTCATGGTTTCCTAAAATACACAGAAGACAAACATGACAATGACACAAGTGACCTTATTTCTTAAATATGAAGAATATTTCCTTTTTTAATATTTCTAAATTCCTCATGTTATGTTATTCTATTAAGTAAATGATAAGTATACTACTGAAGACTATCAGGCTTTGAGAGTGCTTTATATGATCACACTCGGAACTGCTGCATTGTGTCTCATTGCTCCTTCAGAATTTTCTCACAAGAACAAAATCTTAGGCACCAAGCACCTTGGATAAGCTCCAACAACCTGCAGTAAGCTCGAGTAACCTGAAGAAGGTTAATGACAACCCTTCCAAAT
The DNA here is from genome assembly GCA_004027295.1 of Dolichotis patagonum. Lineage (NCBI taxonomy): Eukaryota > Metazoa > Chordata > Mammalia > Rodentia > Caviidae > Dolichotis > Dolichotis patagonum. Next base: position 31,777 of record PVJX010020060.1, read on the forward strand.
GTGTGTAAATAGATATGAAATTCACGTATTTGTATCCATAAAATCAAATATTTGTATCCATAAAATCAAATATTAAAATATTAATAATATTTTATTATTAAAATAAAATATTTTGATTTTGGAAAATTTAATTTAATTTTGTAAAAATATTTAATATTTAATAAATCTATTAATAAATTAATAAATAATATTTAATAAATTTAATAAAAATTTAATTTTGTAGAAATGTTTAATAAATTTTTAAATAAATTTATAAGTAATATTTAACAAATTTAATAAAAAATTAATTTTGTAAAAATATTTAATATTGGATATGTAATATTTCATTTTACATGGATCTTTGGATTCAAATACACAGAAAATGGAGGAGAGCAAATGATAACACCACAGAGAAAATTTCACGCATTTCATTTTTTTTTGGATCAGTGTTATCAGTATTCACATTTTAAGATAACCCAGATAAAAAATATCTCCAGTGGCATCCTATTTTCAGTATTCATCAAACCTTGTTATCTTAGGAAAGTTTCAACTGTCTAGACATCTTAATATTGGATTTCAGTTGTGTTCTATCTTGTACCAACTGGATTATAAAACATTTATAAAACTTAGTTTGTGCTACATAAAGACAGCAATAACTGGGTGATGAATTGGTACATTATTTTATTATTTTTGAGCCTGCAGTCTCAGAAGTCTTTTTGGTTTATTAATGGATGTAGAGGTTGCACAATGTTAGATGTCCTTCAGCAGAGAGCCCTGGGCACCTAAGCCCTGGGAAGAAAATTTTCTAGGTAAGACTCCCTCTTATTTCTTTACCTTCACTTGCATCCCATTATAGATCAGAAGGTTGCAGTTGTTTGGAAAGCAAGGATAAAGAAGAATCTCCCTCTATGAATGCATTAGACTTCTTTTGGACACTCTCTGACTTCTACTGTGAGAAAAGCAAAACCAAATCAATATAATTGCCTAACATATTTATTGCTAGTGGTCTTACCTTAATTTATTCATTTATTTTCTTGATCCACTCTGTTAAGAAGAGACAGTCATCTTTTGGGGCTTAATGACTCAAAACAAAAATGATAAAATTATAATATTCAAATAAATAGCTGTCTCTTTGGGACCCGAAAGTCTCGGACCCGTAGAGTGGCCTGGGCTGTTTGGATTGACAGTCTGCGCAGACCTGCATCTCGGCGTGACTCTTTGGGACTGGAAGTCTCCCAGAAAGCAGCATCTCGGCCTGTCTCTTTGGGACCCGAAAGTCTCGGACCCGCAGAGTGCCTGGGCTGTTGGGATTGGGAATATTGTGGAGACTGGCATCTTGGCCAGGTCTGTTTGGGACCGGGAACTTTTCAGAAACCAACATTCTGGCCTGAATCTTTGGGACCTCTAGACCCTTCACTCACAGGGAACCTCCTGGAGACCTGCCTGGGACAAAGCACAGAGGCCTGGCCTGCCTGAGATTCCACAGGCTCCGGGGTGGCCACACCCAGCATTTGCCTTACAACTTAGGGAGCCAGGAGCCCACAGAGGGGAGTTAGGACCCTGTGAGGAAGCCAAGAGCCTGTGGGGGAGCCACTGCTGCTCCAGGAACTGAGGGTGTAACAGGCAATTTGCCACATAAGCAGAGAAAGATTTGGAACACCACTCAAAGTAAGGAAATATAGAAAAATGACAAAAGGCAAGACCAAAAGGCAGGCTCAAAGCCCTAGCCCTCCCCAAGAAAGCTTAGAAGCTGTGTACATAGAATAAAAAAGCAGCCATACACCTGAAATGTCTGAAATGATATCAAATGAAAAAAATATGCAAATAGGGAAAGCTATGGAGAAATTCAAACCACAAATACTTCCCCAGGTAAAAGAAGAATTGATAAAAACAGTGAAAGAAATAGTGAATGCATCTAGTGAAAACGCAGCTAAAAAATTAGAGGAACAAAGCAAACAGATAGAATCCCTCAAAGAACAATATAAGAAACAAACAGAATGCATAAAGCAGATTCAAAGAGATATACAGGAAATGAAAAATTCTATTGAAAGCTGTAAAAACCGCCTCAATGAAAGTGAAGACAGAATTTCAGACCTCGAAGATAAGATTGCAGCCAGTGAGCAGGA
>PVJX010020061.1:0-33878 GCA_004027295.1 Dolichotis patagonum
ACTTTATTCTTAAGTTATAGATCCTCTTGTCATCTTCCAGTCTTTGTATCTTTACTGCCTGCTCCCTTGTTATTTTTAAGAGATCTTCCCTTTCATGACCCCACATTGCAAGCCTGTGTTCAATTTTTGATAGTCTATCTTTGGTTTCTTTCAAGCAGTTTTGCCAGCTTTCTATGGAGTGTTTAGTTTCCTGATAATCCCTTTGAATCTGCTTCATGAATTCTAGGCTTTTTCTGAATTCTTCATTAAATTTTTCTCTCCATTTTTTGTGTTCCTCCATTCTTCTGTCTGTGTCTTCTTGAGACGTGCCCAGTCCTTCTTTTATTAGTCTACTTATCTCTTGTTTAATTTGAATTAATGCTTCAGTTTTGGTCCCACTTACGAGGTCCTGAAGATATCTCTTTATGTCCGCTAACGCTGTGTTTGATGTTGCATGTTTGCTGCCCTTAGTCTCTTTTGTATTTGCCTCTCCTGAATCAATGTTCTCAGTGTTGGGGGCTGGGAGTTGTTTCTTATTTCTCCCTTTTGTCATGTTTTTGGTTCCTTCCATACAAGTGTACAGTGTAATTGCCAGACCCTTTTCTTGTTGTTGATGGCTCCTCTAGAGGCACAGGCTAGGAGCTTTAGCCTTCTTCAATAGGTTATCAGAGATTAGAATTCACCCACGGGCAGTATACGCTACCTCTTCCCTTCTGGGCCAGTCAACCTTTGCAGGCCTTCACTGAATCAGTGTGCAGTGATCTCAGGGAAGCAACTGGGTCCCCGCCAGGGGCGCGGCCTAGTTCAAGCAGATTCCACCAATCCGCTCGGCGAGGGGAGTAACCAGCTGAAGCCACTTCCTTATGGAGTTAGGGCTGTGCTGCCCAAATCCAACATGTCGTCCAGTCGGTTTCCCCTTTCCCATGGTAGGTTCTTATTCCCGTCACTCACCGTGTCCCCGAGAACTGCTGGACTCTCCAAGCTCCAATTTCAGTGCGGTTGCGGTGGGAATCCATGGTGCCTCTGGGTGGGTCATGTGCAGAGCCGGTCCCGGCGAGCTGCACGCAGGGCTGCTCAAGCCAGTTGCTTCGGTGCAGATCGCTTGTTCAGGTCGGGCGGGGTTCAGGCGGCTCGAGGAGAGTGCCGTGCTCGCTGATCTTATCTTCATTAATAGTAGCCCCAGGACCTCATATTCGAGTGGGTTTTCGCACTTTAGTTACTTTCTGGGTTGTGATAGTCTATCTCTGTCTGTTTGGGTCTCTCCAGGGTGTTTTATTCTGGCATTTGAGCTGTCTGTCTCAGAGAGGGTCTCTCTCCTGCTACCTACCAGTCCGCCATCTTCAAGTTCTCTCCAATTCAGTCATTTTCTGAGGCAGAGAATATATGTGCACAGATTTACTCTAAAATTTGCTCCTAATCCCATTTGCTAACTTTGGCATTCTAACCAGTGGTATTCTAACCAGCTGTAGTAACTTCTACTGTACAAATTGTGTTTATCCACATTCAAGACAGTATCACTGTCACCAAAAATCAGCATCCTTTCACCAAATGAAATTTTAGAACAGAAAACAACCCAGATAAACACAACCTTTTCCCTTAAGCTAAACATCTGAAGACCTCACACTTGTCCTGCCAGGATAGTAAAAGGTGCTAGGTAGCTTTTATAGGGTGTGAGAGGTCTCAGTTATGGGGTGGGGGAAGCTAGTCAGATGATTTAAAAAAGTAGGTAACTAGTCCTAGGATAGAGATTCATGGACGCTTTCTAAATCTGAGAGCTTAATTACTCTTTAAATTGTCTTATGGCTCACAGGTGAATTTTATAGATAAATCATAATAGCTAATGTTTACTGAACATTAGATGTTTGCTGAGTTTTTATGAGGTACTACTAATAGCCTGGTAACTGCTTTCCCCATTGTCATTCTCCAGCAAAGATGGTATAAGCTGGTATTTGCACATTTTACCTTCAATGCAAGGAAGTTTAGGAAAGTCATGCAGACCAGGGGAAACAGACATATGGGACAGAGTGGGAGTCTGGTCTGTCTGGATATGAAGGACACACTGAAGCATAAATTTTGTTTTGTTTTGATTTTTGGTACCAGGAATTGAAGTCAGGACTTCACACTGAAGCATAAATTGTATTTACCTCTGAACAGCGGGAGCTAAGAAGCAGTCATCTTTCTTCTGCAATGAACATGATTTTATAATAAAATACTTACTTTGTTTGCTTTGGAAAAGGAAAATTTGATATGGCTTAATTGGAGTCCAGAGGCTGTGAATGAAAATTTCACGTTCTGCTAAGTGTCCCTGTGAGGAGCCACTCAGACTGCTTTAAAGCTCAGGAGTGTCCAAGGACACCTAAGGACGTGACCTCCTTGTCAGTCTGTGTGAGAGCACAGCGGGGTACCGTTTTATAACCGTGACTTCACAGTGAGAAGACACACATGCGCTGGTTACGGCACTGTCCGAGAATGTAAATATGTGGTAGCGACCTGTATAAGAACTACACAACAGAGACAAGGCACTCTTATGCTCAGCGCTGCTCCAGGCTGCCTGCTGCTGTTGTTCTTTTGAACAAATGCGTTCTTAAACATGGGTCCTCATTCTCAAAAATCTCCCTTAAAACCTCTGAGTAGGCTGATAGACCCTAAACTATGGAGCTTCAAGTATCTGTTTGCACTTTTTTCTGTGCATGAAAGCTTTTATTTTGCCCCTGGGGATGGTTTTTGATGCGTTAAGCAGGAGGGGCTGTGTGTGAGTTTTTATAGTTAAAAGGGAGAGGTAGGATTCATTCAGACAGAGCTGCTTTTCACCAAACACTTCCTTTTTCTAAAGGCCAGCAGTTGACAAATCTGTTGGAGGAAGCTTTGAAGGACTGCAGCAAGTGCAAAATTGTTGAGGACCCAAATAGGCCTGTTCTCTCTGCACAGAACCCAGCTACTCCCTGGCATTCAGGAGCATGCTTAGACTGAAGACAGGGCAAGGCCTTGTTGGAACATCATGGGCAGGGGTTGGGGAGAGGGGCTACAGGAGGCTGTTGTAGGAGGGGAGTGTGTGTCACTGCTGGGAGCTAACATTGAAGACCAGGGTAAGTGATGCCTTCGCTCTCCTCACCAGCAGTGGCCTTGTATTTTGATTATAGGCTGAGAGAAGCTCAGTGTGAGATTAATGTTACTAGGACTAGAAAAAAGATGCATTTATCAGCAAATAAGAACTCACACAATCATCGATATTGAGTCCAAAGCTTGGCACAGTTTGAGGTTGGTTTAAAGGTCCTGATAAGCACTGAGGTTTCCAAAGCAGCCAGAGGCCCCCGGGGTCCTGATGAAGGAAGGTGACAGGTGTGCTGCCTGCCTCATGCCTGCTTGCTCCCCGTGGTACTTAATGAGATGCGGGCCCTACCTTAAAAGACCAGACCACATCCCTCTGCTGCTGCTCTGTGCAAGCACATTAAAGTGAAATAACAATTGATTGGCTTAAGCATTTGGTCCTGTGACTAAGAACTTCTAATGTGATCAGAGAAGCCCAAATTTGCCTGAGTGCTGCAGATCAGGCTAAAAGTCAGTGTTTGACCAGGGTCGTGTGTCATCCTCCTGTGCCCAAAGGCATAGGAGATTTCCCACCCACTTCCTCAGGACGCTGCTGAAGTCAGTGGTAGAATTGACACACAGACCCTCTGTTGAGAAGGGTTACATTCACTGAGAGCACTCCTTTCAGTCCCCCCCGAGCAGAGGTTAAATAAAACTTGAGAAAACGATTCAATGAATACATAGACCATAGCTCCAGTAGCCCACGTCATCTCTGAACTAAGGAAGGGAAGATAGAATTGCATTTTTTAAAGACAGTGTCTCATTTCAGCGATTATTGGTGTGATGCATAGAGGAAATGTGGCAGTCACTCAAAAAGTAATTCATTTAATAAATAAGAGCAGATTTCATATAGGGCTGACACTACCTTGTCCCTCCCCTGGAGACCATGCCTCATGCCAGGGTATGAGGACAGCCTTTGTGCACCTCAGTAATGGGCCCAGGCCGAGGGGTCTCCAGTGAATCCTGCTGTGTCCTCATGGGTTGCGTCAGGGACAAAGTGTGCGGTGTGATGGATGGCACTCAGTGTCCCCTGGAGCGCCCGTAATGCACCTCAGCCCACAGAAGAATCCTGGGAATCCTTGGGGTCAAGGCGTTTCTTTATGTCATCTCACTGGACCTGCTCAAAGCTTTTTATGGACAGAAATTTCTCCTCTTACCAGTGAACACATGGATTGCATTGTTTTCTGGAGGAGATTCCTAGCAGCTTGTTCCCCATGAACATAGCACAGTCTAATTCTCTTTCTCTCCTTGTGACCATCTGCTCCCCAGGACAAAGTCCAGGCCCAGCTGATGATCTTGTCACAGTGCCTCAGCCAGAGCTCAGTGAACAGCTGCCAAAAAAAGACTTCTGAATGGCCGAAGAGTACAGTGAAACAGTGCTCCACGCCTCTGGTCATTGGAGAAGCAGAGAGCTGTCATCTCACCCAGTTAGAGTGACTGTTGTGATAAAAGCAAGACAAGAGTGCAGGCAAGGATGTGGGGAAAAAGAAACTGGTACACTGTTGTGGGGAATGCAAACCAGTGCAGCCATTCTGGCAAACAGAATGGTGGTGCCTTAAAAAGTTAAAAATGGAATCATCACATGGGCAAATGTCCAGAGAAAATGATACCAGCACATAAGAGGTCCACAGTCCCATGTTTCCTACAGTGGTATTCACCATAGCCAAAATATGGAACCAACCAAATGTGTCTGAATGATAAAGAAATTGTGATATATATACAGTGAAGTATTATTCAACCATAAAAAGAGTGAAATCCTGTCATTTGCCTCAAAATAGCTGGGACAAGAGGACATGGTGTTCAATGAAATAAACTGGGAACAGAAAGACACATACCACATATTCACTCTCATATGAGGAGTCCTGAAAAGTTGCTTCTAAGAGCAGTCAGACAGTGATGACTAGAGGCTGGGGAGGGTAGAGGGTGAGTGTAGAAAGAAGTTGGATAACAAGTACCAAAATCCAGTTAGGTGGGAAGGGTAAGTTCTAACATTCCATAGCATAGTAGGGAGCCTGTAGTTTCCAGGAAACTACCATCTATTTTATAAAGAAGTAGAGGTTAGGAGTTTGAAAATTCCCAGACCAAGAGTGATAACTAGAAGAAAGTGTTCATATTCTGATTTATCAGTACACATTGTATACATGTACTGAATGATCACACTGTAGCCTATAAATACACAGAATTGTTATGTGTCTGTTAGAAAGAAAAAGGAAAATGAAAAGGAGACTTCTGGGAGACGGGGCTGGGTCCTAGACACACTGAGGTTGGACACACACAGGGTCAGTCCCTCTTTCTGGCTTCCAAAGTCCTTCTCATCTGGAAAGCAGTAGCCACTTCATGATTTCCCGGCAGCTGCGCTAATTAAGAAGGTCATCTACTGGGATGGGGTGCCTCTGCTGTGAGAACGCCTTCATGCTGGGACAGAGGAGTCCACCACATAGGGAGAACTGGGGCGAACTCTTGGCCTTGTGTTGGAGGCTTCAGTCTCTTGTTGCTGGAGGACAGAAATTGGGCCCGAAGACAGCTTTGCAGCGCGGAGCATGGTAAGGCTCCCAGGTAAACAAGGCCAACCCAACAATCAGTTTCCTTCTCACAACACTTCTGAAAAAAATTGAAGTAATTAAATACGGCATATCACGGCAGCATGATCCTCAGATTTTCCACATTTTGTGTCTTGATAAAAACCCATTAACAGTACATGGAAACTTGAAAAAGTGTTTAAAAATTGTGGAAGTGTTAACCCTTACTGTTCACAGTGACTTTGATCTCTTGGAACTGAGACATTCCATCTTCACTCAGGCCTGTCCGCACCCTGAGGAAATGCCAACCAGGCCTAATGCTGTACATACAGGCTCTTCAGCCATTGCCTACTTTCAACCACTGTGCAGTGAAGGGTCCTTGTACGTGCATCCAGAGCAGAACACAGCTAGAAAGAAGAGAAACCCTCATCCCGGGCATCTGCAGGCTCCGCCTCTCTCTCCCTGCAGTGTTTCTGGTGCTCACACCACCTGGAGGGAAGGGTTGCCATGGACCATCGGGAGGGAGGCTGGACACAAATTGGGCCACACACTTAGAAAGATCTGGAAGATGAGGATGGCATGAAGTACAGTGTGGCTACCAGAAGCCAGCGCCAAGCAGCAGCCTGCATGGTTGCACCAGGTCTGGAGGAGAGCGGGCCCTGCACACTCTGGATACTACTGAGGGGAGCTTCTTCCTGCTTCCACCCCACACCGACCGATTGACAATTTCTCCCTTTCTTCCTGCCTTCGTCATCTTCTGGTTTCAAAGGGCAAAGGGCCCTTCTGTTGGAGGCTGGTTTACTTAGAGAATCCTATCATTCCAGCCAGCCTTGTTCTGAAATTCACCAAAGACATCTCAAAAATTAAAAAACGAACAGATGAACAAAAGCACAGAGGCGGCTCCAGCCCTACCCCCACCAGTTCTCAGGCTGGGCGTTGGCTGGGCCTTTTTATTCTAAAGCAGCCCCCTATATGAGCTTCCTGCGGGGCTTTCTTTGAGCAATACCCCTTCTCCGTGGGGAGGGCTGACCTCTTCCAGTGCATCTCATTTTTATTGGCTCATTTCCTAGTTTGTGAACCTTCCCCATGAAAAGACAATGCTCTCTCAACCCCTCTTCTCTGGATTCCTCAAGGATATCCCCAAGATTTCCTGAAGGAACAAGCCCTTCTTGTGTGTTCCTGCACCTTTTCCTCTTCCACCCTCTGCTACCCATGGTTTTTCCCTCCCACTCCACGCACGCTTTTATTACCATTAAGACCAATGGGACCAACCAAGCACCCATCATGACCCTCCAAAGACGCCTGAGGCTCACTGGACTCGGTCATCACCTGTCCCCTCCCTGTGTTTGCTGTCTTACAGTCCCTGCTTGCTTACACTTCCTTGGGTGCAGAGCACTTTCCAAAAGCTGCCAGGCCTCTGTGTGATGCTGGCTGGAGCCCGGTGCCCCCACCCACTTCCTCCTCCCTAGATGTTACTTCAGGGTCCTGCAGTGCCATGTCAGAGAGGACTGGCCGAGTTAAGAGAGTCCCGGAGCCGTCGCCCTCTCACAGCCCCTCGATATTTTCCTCCAGAGCATGTTTTCTAACTGATGTGTTTTCTGCCTATCTCTGTTTTCCCTTGCCACATTATGAACTTCAGAGGCTGCTGGCTTCATGTGTACACTTAATCATTGTGCCAAACCTGGTTCCTGGAACGCATAGAAAAAGCAACTGTGTGAGGCCGTTTTGTCCGAGTCACTCTTGGTACCCAGCTTCCAGATTCTGCCTGCCATGCATGCTGAGGGCATGAGCAACAGCAGAGGCCGCGTCTGCAAAAGGCCCGTGGCTCTGTGCTGACCTAGCTGCCCTCGGTGCCCTCAGCTGGCCGCCCAGCACACCTCCTTGTCCTGCGTGATCTCCATGCTTACCCAGGGCTCGGGGAGCTCTGCGTGTTTTTTTTTAAACAATGTCACTCTAAGGAAAATCAGAAGCTGATTTTCTTCCTCTGTACGGAAAGAGAGCACCGCTGTTAGTCTGTGATCACCCGATAATCTCAGTAAGTCTCTTGAGACCTTTCTTTTGTTACTTTTTACAGAGTGAATGAAATCAGAGGAGGACTGAATCATCCACTTCCTGTGCAGCTCTGTGGGATTCCGGTTTCCCTTAGAAACCAAGGTCTCCAGGTTGTGCCTCCCAGCTTCTCCACATGCACCCTCCTGGATCCTGAGTGCAGGGCCTATAATGTTCCTGTCTAAGCTGCATTTCACTTTCCTTCTTTGGGGGATGAATCTGCTGGCAATAATACTACCCAGCTGGGTAGTAATGTATGCTGTGTACACTGCTGGTGTTTCTAATTGCTGTTAAATGTTGATGGGACTTAACCAGGACTTTTAGTGGAGCCCTTAATAAGCTTTCCCCTCCCTAAAACTGCTGCCTGCTTGGAAACCTGGAGCACACACATGCACACGCACATGCACATGCACATGCACACCCACAGTGAATATTTCACAAATCGGCAGATCCTCTTCAAGATGTTCTCTTAGCAGATGAGATGCTCCGGGTGAGAGTTTACATATTTTGTCATTTCTTTTATTATTTGAGAATGTCTTGAAATGTAATCGAAGTGAAACCAAAATAAGAAATATAATTATTGCAAAGGAAGAGAACACATGACCATCGGCAAGGCTGGAAAACACATGAGAATCACTTGTCTAGAGTTAATTTAGTGGGATGCAAAACAAATGCTCAAAAATCATATAACATTTCTGTATATGTGTATATATATTACTCGTATGAATTTACACGTAGTATCCTGTGATGCTCAATAGTAAAGGGGCTCCTGGTTTACACAAGTCGGCCCCTCATGTTTCTGCTACTACCTGCCATTTCAGGCATCACTGCCAACTTAATCCTGCCTTTCATATTATTTTTATCTGAATTATTGGCAATAAGTAGGTTGCAGTTCTAACAATTGTTGATCAAACAGAAAGAGGAAAGGATGGGGCAGTCACTGAAAATGCACCCTGCTGTGTTAGGCTTTCTGTTAGACACCTGAGCTCAAGGGATGAAGACCCAAGTCTTGGGACACATAGGGAAGGCTGCATGGAAGTTCCCAGTTTGGACAATGGGAACAGAAATAGGATTCACATAGAAGAGCAGGTTTGGAGAGAAACTGGTGCATTCTGATTGGGGTATCAGGACTTGCACTTCCAGAGCGCCATCTACACGGTGATTCCTATAAACAGCCATGGTGATGTATAATAAACGACCTGGGGGCTGGAGCACAGCCAAAGGCCATCATCTGTGATGAGGACTCAGGAACCAAGACCAAAGCCATCTCTGAAGTCTTGCAAACAATCAAACAAACAAAAAACACAATGATTTTGCAAAGGAAATTCATACAGATATGGGGAAATTATTGATATTGTGAGCTTGGAGAGACCTCATGAATTGGACTCTGCAGAGCAAAAATAACAATAGAGGAGATAGCACTGAAGTCATCAGAACAGCTTGAGAGCCGGGAAAGTGTTGTACTCTAACCTGAGCGTCATCATTCTGTTCTGTATGCACCCTTGCTATTATCCTAGATTCCTACCTTTGTTCCTCCTAAAATTCCAGATGCCTGGTCAGACTCCCTATCCTGTGCAGCTGTGACCTCTGTACTCTGTAAATTTCCAGGAATTGGCCCACCGCCAGGCTTTAAAGTTGTAAGCCTTTGTACTCTATAAGATAGCCATAAATTAACCACGAGTTGTAAAGTTTCCTGTTATCGGCTCATCACCAATTATAATTTCCTGTAAATCCAGCTGCCTCTGTTAAGGTTTGTCCTAAAAACCTAATAAGAGAACAAACAGAGCCCCTACACCCTTACCCCTCCCCACTCATACTTTGCGGTTTTTTCCTTTATAAACCCCTTACCAATGTAACCTAATTGCACAGACTGCAAACTCCATCGAATCTGTGTCGCTGGTGCCAGCTAAAAAAATAAAGCACTTACTCCTTTTTCTTTTTGGACATCGTCTCATTTTTGGTTTACAACAGAAAATAACCAAGAAACAAGGCCGGTTCCTTGAGGAGGAAGGGCACAGTGACAAGTGTGGTAGAAAGGCAAGTAGACCGGAAAATGGCTGTGATGTCCTGAGAGTCGCTGGAGACAGTTATCTCTCAGAACAATTAGATGTGAAAACTGTCTGCCAAGGTCCAAGGAGCCAGGCACAAGAGAGCCAGAGGCTGCAAGGGAGGCTGGTCGGGAGGACGTGGGAGGTAGATGGGGAGGGACACTGTGTGAGAAAGAGAGAGACTGAGCAAGTTGAGAGACAGTGGGTGATTTTCCAAATGGATCTTAGACTGCCAAAAATACATACATGCATACATACATACATACATACATGCATACATACATACATACAGTAGGAAAGGAGAGGAAAGATAAGATGTGGAATGAGAAGGAGAGAAGAGAAAACAGAGGATATTTTTCTTGGATGGTTTTGACTATTTAAAACTGGGAGGACACGCTGGGCAGGGTGGCACATGCCTGTAATCCCAGAACTTGGGAGGTTGAGGCGGAAGGATCACTGTAAATTTGAAGCCAGATTGGGCTGGCTGAGTTCAAGGCCAGCTTGAACTGCATAGCAAGCCACGATCTCAAGCAAAATAAAACAAACAAAACAAAACACAAACAAACAAAACAAACCCCTTGGAGGACAGGTAATTTGTTATGGGTAGAAGGGGCAGAGGTGTTCCCGGAGGCTGGAAAGGAGTGGTACGTGTTTAGAGCCATCCCTTTAGACAATGCCCCAGAAAGTCAAGAGAAAATGAATGAAATTAAGTAATGTACTATGCAGTGACTCCGAGAGTCAAATTGTACTTAATATGAAGTTTGAGAATCAAAATAGCACAATTTCTTCAGATATTTATTCTTGGACAAGAATATGAAACAAAAAGGGTGGTAGGCTGAAAGGGTGGCCATGGAGATTCTGAACTGAGGTGAAGACCTCTGTTCCCTTGGGCGGGGGCCCATTTCGAGGGTCCATGGTGGTCACTGGAGAGAAACTACTCCTGGGGATGGTTTCCCTGGTATGCCGGGGTCTCCCCTGTCTGACACCAGTGTCTGCACCACAGAAGAAGTCGTCCTAATTAGAGGTAAGGATTAAACGGGCTATCTCCATGTCTGCCAAAGCAAATAAACCACCAATGAATGAAGCTGATTAATAATCACAACACTACCCTGCTGATGATCCAGTCTGGCTCTGTAGTCACTGATCTAATCTATTTAGACTCCTAGAAAATTTAAATGGCCCAAGGGAAGAGTTGTGCCTTTTGCAAGTCCTGAAAGGGTTACCTAAGGCTTACTGACTACCGTTTAACAGGGAAGATCATAATTAATTTTAAAGATGTGACAGGGTGTAAAGGGCTTTCCTTTGGATTCTTCCTGTTGCCAGGGAATAAACCGTGGCCTCTAAAAGACCTATAAGAGAGGATGTGTTGTCGCGTGCACCACTGGCTTCAAATCCCTATTAATGCTCTCCCTTGTCATCTTGGCTTTCTCTCCTGTTCTTTCCTTTCTCTCTTGGCTTGCCAAATTTGGGCTTAGTCAGTGCTGTGGAGTTAACTCAGCAGCTCATAATGAGCCAACTCACGCTGACTCAGAGCCAAAGAGCCAGGTCAACACTGTACCCAGAACCGGAGACCAAAGCAGGGGTGGAGCCAGGAGCCAGGTAGCTTCCTGGAGCCTCACTCTTTGTTCAAACATCCTACAGCTGCCTGAGGGGAGAGGGCAGGGACACCCCGAGAGGTGATGAACTGCCAGGAGGAGAACACAGTGTTAATAAAGCGGGAAGATTGCAAGTTTTATTCTATGTGTGTTCATTTGTGTGCATGTGCTTGAAAACAACTCTGATCATACAAAAATTTTAATAGAGTACGTTATCTCTAGTGTCATCTGTGTTATCTGGATTGACATGCAGTTATAAGAACTAGTACAAAGAGACTCAATATATGATTTCCAAGCTTTCTCCAATTACAATATTTTGCAAATCTACAGTGCTTATGTATGTGTGGGTATAAGGGTATGCATGTGTATGTGTGTGTGCTTGGTTCTATAAAATCTATCTCATATATAGAATTGGGTTTCCACCATTACAGTCAAAATACGGAGTACCTCCTCATCACTAAAATCCTGTGTTGGCAAATTGCAACCACAGTCAGCTTCTCCGTTTCATTTTTCATTCAATCCCAATCCTGGTAACTACTATTCTTAGATTTCAAAAATGTTATGTAAATGCAATCATACACTATATAACTTTTGTTGTTGTTGTTTTTTCAATCAGCATAATTCTCTTGATTTCCATTCAGGTCATTGTGTTCATCAAGAATTTGTTCCTCTTAACTGCTGATTAGTATTCGTGGTATGGATGACTCAGTTGGTTAATCATCAGCTCTTCTATATTGTTAAATTAAAGGGACTCTTCTAGATATGCATATGAAGGGCTTTTTTATTTTATTTACTCCACCAAGCTCTGTCTTTTATTATTATACCATTTTTATTGATGATAAAAATTTGTAAGTTGGTGTTTACATTTAGCTTTTAAGTGTTTTTATTTTCTGTTGCTTTCCCTTGGTTCTTGTTCCTTTGTTTAGTTTCTTGCCTTTCTTGGGTTACTTGAGCAACTTTTTTTTTTTTCATGCTGGGGATCAAACTTATGACCTTGCACTTATCCTACAGGCAGTTGTGCTACTGAGCTAAATCCCCAGCCAACTTTTTATTTTATTTTATTTATTTTTTTGGTACAGGTGATCGAACTCATAACCTTGCACTTGCCAGGCAGGAGTTTATGCCACTGAGCTAAATCCCCAGCCCTCAAGTAACTTTTTAGATTTGATGAGTTGTTGAGTGTATTTCTTTAAAGGCCTTTCACCGTTTGCTGTATTATAAATATATGACTTATCACAGTCTACTGGTGTTAACACTTTATCTCCTGTGCTGTGTGGTGTCTCAGTCCTACTTAGGTCTCTTTCTCTTCTTGATCATATTTCCCTGGCTTGAGAATCAGACAGTGTTAATATTTTTTTCATATCTTCTTTCCTTTTATTGAAAAAATGTAGACAACGATGGTTAATAAAAAGCAAACACAAATCAACAGGGATATACTAGTGAAAACGGACAATATAAAACTAAAACACCACTGGTTTCTTCTGTTGGTCTCAAGCACAAAATTTAACAGGCATTTAATTGGTTAACATCACAAAATCATTTGTTTTAAGCAAATTAAAAGAATTTGTTTTAATTTTCTCTCAGTCGAATAGGTACACACCCACAAAAATGGTATGTGAAGGAAAGTTGTCATCACAGGAAGTGGTATCCTGAATTCTTCAGGGGAATAATTGTTAAAATAGGAATTAACACAAAACCAGCAACAGGTCTATAATTTTTGAAAACTAAGCCTTCAAATGCTGCCTGGTGCAAAGTTATACTGTAAAAAGTATTGAGACTAATGAAGGATGAATTCCGTATCACTTTCAGCAGAACTGCTTTCCCCGAAAAGCAAACTAAAACAACAGGACCAGCAGACAAAGGAAGCCACCGCTAGACAGCAGAGATGCAGCTTCTCGTGTCTGCCTAGGAAGCGCTACTCACCCAGAAAGGACTGAAGCAGCAGCATAGGAGAGAGGCTTTTCAGTGTTTCTTACTTTATCCATTTTAAATTCTCTGCAAGTCCTCCCCTCACTGGGGAGTGGGTTCTCTCAGACTGGCTCTTTTAGTTTTCTTTCTGGAGGCGAGACCATCACAGAGGCTGGGTACCCCAGGTTCACCCTGCCTCTGCTGCGGTGAAAAAGAACTCAGCAGAGGATTTGGTGCACGCAGCTTCTGGCTGCTTCTTTATTCTCTCTCCAGTGAAGGTCAGCTTCAGGCTGTATTTGTTACTGGACCTTCTGAGACAGGGGGTCAGCTGCTAACTATCCCTGGGATCCACTCCTGTAGGGTCTTTCAATGGGCCCCCCAAAAATGCTCTGCTTACAGGAAGTAGAAAGGGTCAGAATCCACATCCTCACAAGCCAGGATGTGATGCACTGATCCCACACTGGCTTGGAGTCTGCAAAGGGAAGTGTATAACTCCAAACCAAAGCCACCGTGGCAAAGAGACAGGAAAGGGGACAAAAGGTGAGGGGTCTGTCACTTAGATCAAAACTCACCATGTGCTTACACTTTTCCAGAAGCACATTCATGGCAGAATCCTCCAAAGAGGTGTTCACAGCTGATCCAACCCACTTGTTAGTTCTTACGGAATCACCCTCAACCGTCCACATAGCCAACCTGTGCGGCTGCTGCCTGTCCTGCATTGGGGCTGCCACCAGGCCCATAGGGCCTTGGCCACCATTTGTCTTTCTGGAGCCACCACTGCCACCATCCCGTCTCTAGATAGTGTTGATATCTTGGGCTCAATCATCAAGCATGACTTTAAAGCTCAAGAAGAGGATGGATGGCCTACTGTCTGATCCCACATTTCTGTTATTTCTCTTATTCCTTCTTTCCAAATGCTTCAAGATTCCCCATTTTTGCTCCATTTAACAAATTACTTTGGCCAGTCTTTAGCAAGTGGTTTAACTTTGTTTCATGTGAGGACAACTTTCTTTTCTTTTCATTCCTGCAGGGTAGTGTTCCCAGACATAAAATACAAGATCTTTTTTTTTTCCCTTTCAAATACACTTGACTACTTGGAAAATGTGCTATTTTCTCCTGGCCTCTATTGTTTCAGATGAGCAATCTACTGTCATTTGAATCATTTTCCTCCTACATGCAATGTGTCATTTACTTCTAGTTTCTTTCAAGAATTTTTTCCCCCTTTGTCTTGACATGGATTTCTTTGGGTTTATTCTGTTTGAGATTTACTCACCTTTTTGAATCCATGGGTTTGTGTGTATCAGAAGATTTTTTGGGGGGGGTCTTTCAAGCACTTTAAAAGTATTCTCTCCTCTTCCAACTTCTCTTCTGGATGTCTAGCGACAGAAGCTTTAGATTTTTTTTTAATGGTCCCATGGGCTCCCTAGGCTGTGCATTTTTACAGTCTTTTTCTCTCCAGTTTTTAGATTGTTGTTTAAATTGAGCAAATTATATTCTCAAGTTCAGCAATGCAATCCTCTGTACCTGGTATTCTACCAAACCCATTTAGAAAGCTGTTTGTAAAATTTCTGCTATTGTATTTCTCAGTTCTCTAGTTTCCTTTTGGTTCTTTATGGTAACTTCTGTTTCTTTGCTGAGATTTTGTAAATGTTTGTATTTGTTTTAAGAAGCTTTTTAATTGATTATGAAGCATTTGTAGGACAGCTGTTTTTAAGACCTTATCTGATAATTCCAACAATTTATTTCTCTAAAGTGTTGATGTCAGTTAATTGCCTTTTCTCATTAATGTTGTGGTTTTCTTGTTTTTTGGCATGATAGGTAATATTTTCTCCTCTGTAAACTAGACATTTTTGTCCAGTCGGAAACTCTGGATTTTATTGAAGGCTTTTATTTCAGTAGGCAGGAACTCTGGAAGCTTAGTACTCGGGTGCTGGGTTACTTCTGTGCAGGGTGGTTCCGAATCAGTGCTGTCTCAGAGTCCTTGGGTCTCTTGGTTTATCGTTGGCCCTAGGGCTGTCACTCTCTGCTAGGGCACGGAGGAGCGGAGCAGAGCCCCTGTTACCCCCAGGTCGGCCACTTGGTTGACTCTTAGAGGAGAGGAATCTCTGGCCGTTGGAGACAATGGGGCTTCCTGGGCTGTGTGTGCTGTCTTACTGACCTCCCTCGGCAGCAGGGAACTCAGCACAGTGCAGTGGCTTGTTCGAGTTTTCCCTGGACCCCAGCTATATGCCAGCCAGCTTTCCACTGAGATAAATCAACTTAAAAAGGGAAACATTTCATTCTGCCTCACAGTTCAGAGTAGTGTCATCCTGGAGTCAGTTGGCCCTGTTGCTTTAGCCCCATAGGAACGCAGCCCATGATGGTGGGGAAGCTCATGGTGGAGGCTCTGAGCTCACAGCCCACTTCATGGTCCGAGATGTGAAACCGAGGAAGAATTCCAGGGCTCCCAAATCCCCTTTGTGGGCACACCCACAATGTCCTAAGAACTCACACTAGGTCCCCTCTCTGATACTCCCCTTCCCAATAGCATGGGGGCCTCGGGTGCTAAAGCCCTGTCTGGACATGGGGGTCTTTGGGAGACAGTCCACATCCTAGCTGCAGAGACCCCTGGGCCGTGAGGCCGAGGCTGGCCCTGCTGTGCAGCTGTGACTCCAGCACTGGCAGGCACAGAATGCATAAGAGGGTGTGCATGGCGGCTGGCTCTGCTATTGTTCTTCAGCCCCCCAGGGCTCTCTGAAACGCAGCTTATCTGTGTGACTCATTTCGTTAATGGAATGCGAGCAGAAATGGTATGGCTTACAGGTGGCAGATTTGAGGACCTGAGGGTCTTTGTTTTCCACTCTTCCCTCTTTCCTGATTACTGATGATGCTTCAGACAGTAGTTGCTGTCAGTCAGCCCACGTTCCAAAGTCAGAAAGCTGACAGCTCAGAGCACAGCCCCTGTGGGTCACAGAGGGCACATTGCGTGGGGAGTGGGAACCTTTGAATGAGGGGGGCTATCAGCACAGCATGGCTGTCATGGTTTCCATCTGGGAATGTCCCCCAACACTGCACGCACTCAGAGGCGGGGCTTTTGAAGGACGGTTGGGTTACAGGGTCAGTATACTCATCAGTGGGTTAATCTACTTGTCACCCCACAGCTGCATGTGCTGGCCAGAGGTGGGATCTGATGGGAAGAGACAGGCCATGGAGCAAGGTAGCAGGTGACCCAGGAGGAGGTGCATCTCCCCCCACCCAGCTCCTTTTTTCTTTCTGTATCCTGTGTGCCATCATGTGAGCAGCATTTTGCCAGCTGTACCCTCTGTGGTGCCATTTCTGGCTTGGAGCCAGCTGACCATGGGCTGTGGCCCCTCCTGCTTTAGTCTGTAGATGTCAGGTATTTTGTCCCAGTCAAGAGAAAATGACAAGGGCAACCACTCAGCCTCTGCAGTGCATTTTGCTTAATGAATTGAGAGCAGAGGTGAATTCTGATATTGTAGAGCATTAGAAATTCACATAAACATGAATCTTAAAATGTAAATTCCTTCAATACTTTATTCATCCAGCTTGAGCTCCTAGTTAAACATAAACCATCAGGGTTTTACTCTACAGAAAGAAGAACCACAAGTTTGGCGATAGCAGCCACCTATAGCAGAGGACAGTGCCTGGGTGTGCAGCAAAGATATTCTCAATATAAGGAGCTTTTCATTTTAGGGAAATTGTGGGGTTAAGCATATTTTCAGTTTTCAGAGAGCTTCCTTCCTGTCTCCACACCAGAGTGGGCTTTACTATTGAGAATTATTGATGTCTGACTTTGCTTTTCCACAAATTTTTGCTGTTTACATCATTTGCATTTCTTTGTAATTTTTCTTGTAAATTTTTTTTTCTTTTGTCTTTTGGAAACAGGGTCTCACTATGCAGTTCAGGTTGGCCTTGAGCTCACTCTGTAGCTGAGGCTGGTCTCAAACTCACAATAATCCTTTTGCCTCAGCTTCCTGAGTTCGGGGATTACAGACATGCGCCACCACACCCCTTCCTGTAAATTTCTATCTTCAGTTTACAGCCTTTTGCTGGGACCTAAACAGACGAGTGTTGAGACAGGGTTAGCTTGAACAAAACCTCAAGCATAGTCTCCCAACATCAATAAGGCCGAAGACAAGGAAACTGAATACCATCTGGAGGAAAGAAAGACAATTTCCTCGGTGAACTCCTAGATAAACCCATAGCACTTACATTCTTGCTGGATGGTGGTTCTTACATTAAGCTGGCTGAGTTCTGATGTAAGTTGTTACTATGGAGATTTCCGAATCATCTGATGAGGCTACAGAACAGTTTCTGTCAGACGGGAAGGAAGGAATCTGTGTAGGTTTTTGAAACAATATTGGATTAGGGGAAGCGAAATTACTTCAAAATGAAACGAGAATGCACCTGTGAATCAGAGAGCCACAGGAACATTTGACCAGTTAAGCTCCTGGGAAAAATATGTCATCCACGGGTGTCCCCAGATGCCCTTTTCTTTTGAAGACACCTGTGGTATCCAGACTACTAGCCTTTCTCTCTTTCTAGTTTTCTTCTACAGCTACAGCTCCTCACCTTTTATTCCTGATGGCTCTGTCTCCCCTTAGTCTAGCAGTGGGGTCCATCCGTGCTCTGCTGGCCCTTTTCTGACGTTCTGATCCAGGCATACCCTAGATTTTAGTATTGGAAGAATTTTCTTACCCCACAGATGTTTTTCAAATGTGCTGTGCACCTAACAGAAGAAGACGGGTTTAGAGCATATCGCAGTGTTATTAAACTCTGCATTCTTACTGAGTTTCAATAGTTTTTCTTAAACCCTCTTCAGATTACTACAGGATTTTGGTTAATTTTAAGAATTTTTAAAGAACTGATGTTGGCAAGTTTTTGCCAATGTATTCATTGTTTTAATAGGGAAGTGGTTTACAGATCTCATCAATCTACCATTACTGTAGTAAATTTGTAATAAAAACAATAAAGTAATGTGCTCACAAAATAGTGTGTTATGTTTAATAAACATTTGTTGAATGGCTAGTTTTGATAGGCACTGAATTAAGTACTGGAAACCCAAATGGGAAAAAAAAAAAACAGAACCTTCTCTTAAAAAGTTCACCATTCACAAAGGAAGATGGACACAAGAGAGAAAGTGAACTAAGGGAAGAATTAAGGTTTGCCTTCAAGACTGAAGGAGGGGTAATCTGGGCAGAGAAGAGTTTGAACAGAACTGTTTCCACTTATATCTTGACAAAGACAGAGAACAAGAACTGTAAGGGTGCTGTGAGAAGAATTCTTACATGTTGGACTTTGGCCTTAATTTGAAAGTTTTCATTTTACTTATTATTATTTCTGTCTAAAGGAGAAAAGATGGAAAATTATGGAGCAAACACTACCATAAATAAAATGAAAAATTATTTACAAAGATTTAAGAGGAGAATTAATATGGCCAAAAGAAAGAATTAATGAACTTGAAAATATATCATTTGAGATTATCCCAGTATGATAAATAGAAAGATAAAAGAATGAAGAGAAATAGTCATAGCACAGCACCAAGCACACCAATGTACCCACAATGGGAGCTGAGGAATAAGGAGAAAGAGATATTTGAAGAAACAAGGGCCAACATGGAACATTTTTTTCTAAGCATTTGACTTCCTGGACGATGGTGGAGTAGTAAACAGCAACGATCAACCTCTCTGAGGTTTGGAGACCCAGAAATATAACTATTTGCGGAAAAGAAGGAGGGAGGTGGATCCTTGGGACCCAGGAAGTCTGAATGGAAAGTTGGAACCCACAGAGAAAGTGAAGAGACAGATCACAGGAACTGTACTTCTCCTGGGCTCCTGTCTCCCGGCATGAGGGAAGGCTTGAACCTGTACACACAGTGAGGATGGGTGACTCCAGAGGCCTTCAGGGAATGGAGAACTGGGTGCTGACAGCTACAATTGCTGGTGACTGACTCCAGTCCAAGCGTCTGTCCTGTGCCCTGCAGAGGACAGGTGCCGTTTTAGGGACAGGCCAACTGAACTCAGGACTTGGAGCAGCCATGGGTTGGCTGCATCTCAAGCCCCCCAGTGACTGGGGGAGGGACAACTGCAGGAGATAGTCAGGGGTAGGAAGCCAACATCAGGTCAGCAAGGGACACCCAGAGTGTTATAGGCTGAACAGTTTATGTCCCAAGACCATAACCGAAGGCCAGGATCAGCCAGAACTTCTAAGGAGCTGAAAGCACCCACACTGGCACCTCAACCTGTTCCTACAGCAGACTTGTTGGGGTCATCAGAGTGGAATGGAGACATGCTCAGAACTGGACACTACCACAAAACTATAGACCCCCGAAGACAACCACAGGCTTGAAATCACAGAGAATGCTCTTTTTTTCCTTTCTTCTGTTTCTTTTTTTTTTTTTGATTTTTTTTTCCATGAGTATGAAAAGACTGATTTTAGTTTTTTTCTTGTTTTTTCCTTCTTTTCCCTCTTGTCTTCTTTGCCAGTTTCCCAGAGCTCTTGTCCTTCAGCCTTGCTTCTAATCTCTTTTTTAAAAAATTTCTCTAATTTTTCCTCTTATCCTTTTAAAAATTCTTCCATTGAGGGTAACATTTCTCTGTTGAGGGAATATTTACTGTATAGAATTTTCTGATTTGCTTTAGATTTTGTTGTACAACTATGGGTAAATGTGGCAAATTAACAGTTATCATAGTTTGTCATTTTCTAAACTGTGTTTGATCCTTTTGTTATTGGTTATTGCACTACTTTAGCCAAGGTGACATAGTTGTGATTAGTTGTTCTTCCTTGTATGCTAATCCTGAGATTGCCTAGTGGTCATAAACAGCATCATAGTCCAGTACCAAAGAACTGGGTGGCAGGCCAAACAGATAACAACCTTTCATCCGGAGTAGACTGAAGTGGTGGGTTATTGAGACACACTCAAAAGCCAAAAGCCAGCTACACTTAGAAGACATCTCTGAAAAATAGTCATCTCCTGAGGAGGTCTCAATATTAGTAATAAAGCTGCCAACTACAGGAGTTTACAAGCTTCAAAGCAGAAAACAAATTAAAACATAGAGCCCAGGGTTTAGCTCAGTGGTATAAGTGACTGCCTGACAAGCACAAGGTTGTGAGTTCAATCCCTTGTACCCCCCTAAAAAAATTAAAACATAAAAAATGAGAAAATATCAAAGTAAGATGCAACCCCAAGCAAAATTCAGGGGGCACTGAGGTAAAAGAAATAAATAACCATCTAGCTGAACTTTCTGAAATGGTATCAGTGGAAGTAACAAAGTAGATGAATTTGTCTCTAAAAAAATCAGAAATAATTACATAGATATCTAAGGAGATGCTGACTTTAATTAAGAATATGATTAGTGACTCTGGAATAAATACAGAGAAAAAGTTAGAGGAGCTTAGGAAAGATGTGGATACAATGAATGCCCAACATAAGAAAAAATTAGATTCCATAAATCGGACATCCAGAATATTAAAACTTCTATTGACAATATAGGCAGTAAAATTAACCCATGCAAAAGATAGAATATCAGATCTAGAAGGCAAATTTGTAGTTAATGACTATCATGGCTTTAAAAAAGCAAGGAACCAAATCCAGCAATTGCTATATGATGCAAAAAAGAATAACATAAGTTTAATTGGAATCAATGAAAAAATTAGAAGATAGCATGAAGGACATAAACAACCTCTTCACAAAAGAAATAGCACAAAACTTCCACATCATGGAAAAAGTATTTGACATACACGTAAGTGAGGCTATAGAATACCAATCAGCCATGATCAGAAAAAAGCTACACCAAGGCATATGTCGGTCAAAGTTGCAAAAATTCAACACAAGAGCAGAATATTAAAAGCTGTTAGAGAAAAGAAACAAATAACTTGTGAAGGAAAACTGATCAAAATCACAGCAGACTTTTCAATACAAACCCTTAAGTCAAGGAGAGCTAAGAGTGAAGCATTTCAAGCTCTGAAAGAAAACCACGTCAACCCAGATGGTTGTATTCCACAAAATCACCTTTCAAAATTGATGGAGGAATAAGACACTTCTATGATAAAGAACACCTGAAGAAATACATCACCACCAAACAAACACCCTCAAAATTTCTGAAGGACATTTTAGAAAAAGGCAACAAAGACAACAGTACCATGAAACCTCATAGAAAATGGATCTAACCAGGCAAGACAAGCAATTAAACAGAGGAGAAAGGAAAGGGAACCCACAACAGAAAATAATATGACAAAGGTGAGTCAATACTTACCAGTTGTGACCATTAATGTAAATGTTCTCAATTCACCAATCAAAAGAAACAGATGATAAAATGGATCAAGAAACAAGATCCAACACTATGCTACATACAGAGACACATTTAACTCAAAAATAAATTCACAGATTGAAACTGAAAGGATGGAAAACAATACTATATGTGGCAGGAACTATGAAAAAAGCAAGGGGAACTTTGTCAGTTGTTTGCTGACAAAGTGGTTTTCAAACTAAGACTGATCAGAAGAGACAAAAAAGTCGCTACATAAAGGAACAATTCAAAAGGAAGAGATAAGTCACAAATCTACATGCAACAAATACCAGCACACTCAACTCTATCAAAAGCATTAATGTATGTGAAAAATCAGATAAGAACTAATACAATTATAATGGAAACCTCAATATCCCACTGTTACAAATAGATGGATCAACTAGACAAAAAAATCAACAAAGAAATATCCGAGCTAAACCAATCCTTCAAACAAATGGACTTAACAGATATTTACAGAGTATTCTAACCCACAAAAACAGAAAGCACATTCTTCTCAACTGTACATGGAATAGAACAGTAGCTAGCTCATAGGATATGGTTGGGTAAATGCAAAGGATTTGAAATTATCCTATGTGTATCATCAGACCACAGTGCAATGAAACTGGAAATGACCAACAATAGAAACACATGGAAATTAAATAGCACTCTCATGAACAACTAATGGATCATAGGTGAAATTAAAGACATTAGATAGTAGGCGGGCTCTTCCGGTGTCATGACGCCAAAGTGCTTGTGCCTAGCATGTTGCAAAGAGAACCCCAGCTAGATGGGCTGCTTTCTATGACTTCTTCAAGCTACAGTCTGCTTAGGAAAGACCCTAGCAGACCCTCAAGCTGTGCAATGAAAATGTGAATCAAGATAAGAATATATATTTTTTTTTTTGGGGTACCGGGGATCGAACTCATGACCTCAAGTTTGCCAGGCAGGCGCTTAAGCCACTGAGCTAAATCCCCGGACCCAAGAATATAATTTTGACTTGCCATCCTGCTGCCCACCATGGGACACAGGACCATAAGCAGCACACAAGGCTGGGCCCTGAGACCGCCCCTTCCGTGCTCCTGCCATCCCGCTGCCCACTGAGGGACATAGGACCATTAGTGGCATGCAAGGCAAGCACCCAAGCCTGCCCCTTCTGTGCCCCCATCATCCTGCCACTGCCCTTTGGGATGCCCTACCTCCTGGACCTAGTGTTGCTGTTGATCTTTGGCTCCCACTCCTCCCCCAGAACCTTGAACTGCAGTAGATTAACTGTGCTGTGTTGATGGGAGACTCAGTAACCCCTCATCCAAACAGAAGACCTCAGCAGGCCTCCATCAGTTTGGTGAGTTTTCCCCATAAGTAGGAATACATTTTGCCACCTTCAGGGGGGAAACAGGAGCAATAGCCAAGCCCTCCAGAAGTAGAACTTTGGCGAGCTTGGCAAGGTGTGGGTAAGTCCTTCCTCCACACAGAGAACATCAGGTAGGTTGAGGAGGGTGCCAATAAGGCCTCCTCCAACCTGGAGAAAATTAAAAGAGCTTATGAGACACCCAGTGACACAGTAGGGCCCCAGCCAACACAAACATTATAGACAGGGAGATCTGGTGACCTGGAACAACCTGAAGATATAGTAACAGCAGGAACTAAGGGTTGATTTACATCAATGCTCCTAGGCTTGTCAGCCTAGGAAGAATATAGGACTTACCCAACAAGCCTGGCAGGAGGAATTTA
Source organism: Dolichotis patagonum (assembly GCA_004027295.1). NCBI lineage: Eukaryota > Metazoa > Chordata > Mammalia > Rodentia > Caviidae > Dolichotis > Dolichotis patagonum. The sequence goes on from PVJX010020061.1 coordinate 23,205, forward strand.
GGTGACTGTCCCACCTCTTCATTGTGGACAAACATCAACCCAACACAGTAGGACCCTAAGATACACACTACTGATAGGTGAGACTAGTGGGACTGAAAGACCAAATATTAGCCTGAAAGGTGAAAATGACAAAATGAAAAAGCAAAATCCAATCTCAAACATCTAGTCCATCAGGAACAAGTAAAGCAGACATTGAAATAGAGGACTTTAAAAGTCACACACTGGAAATCTCTGAAAAGATAGCACGTGAAATAAAAAACCCAAATCCATGAGGCTATAGAGGAAATCAAATTAGAAGTAATCTCTTATGTAAAGACAGAAATAACAACCTTAGTAAATGAGTTGTTCAGTGCAGCTACAGAAGAAATAGATTAAAAAGTACAGGAGGATGGGAAACTGATTGAAATCTTGAATGGACAATATAGAAAACAGGCAGAATCCACGAAACAAACTCAAAGAGATATGCAAGGAACAAAAAATTCCACTGAAACCTGGCAAAACCATTTAAATGAAGCTGAGGATAAAATTTCAGACCTTGAGGATAGGATCGCAATTAGTGATCATGAAAGGCTAGAACTTTTAAAAATAACAAAGCAGCATGAAATGACAATCCAGCAGCTTCAAGATGATGCCAAGAGCAACAATATAATCCTAATAGGCATCAGTGCAGATGCAGGAGTCAAGGCAAATGACATAACTAATATATTAACAGAAGTAATAGAAGAAAATTTCCCAAACATGGGGAAAAAATCTGATATGCAGATAAGTGAAGCATACAGAATGCCAAACAGTAACAACCAACATAAATCTATACCCAGACATATAATAATTAAGATCCCAGACATACAGCATAAAAACAGAACATTAAAAGCTGTTAGAGAAAAGACACAACTCACCTATCAAGGAAAGTCCATTAGAATCACGGCAGACTTTTTAGCAGCACAAACCCTCAAGTCAAGACGAGCTTGGAGTGAGGTGTTGCAAGCCGTAAAACAAAACAACTTTCAACCCAGATTGGTATACCCAACAAAACCTTCTTTCACATTTATTGGAGAAACAAGATACTTCCATGACAAAGAACAACTGAAGAAATCTATGTCCACAAAGCCAACCCTAGAAAGAGTATTGAAAGACATACTAGACAGAGATAAAATTGACCACAATCTCCAGAAAAACAACAGAAGGAAACCACCAGGCAGGACAAGCAATTAAAGAGGAAAAACAGAAAAACAGAAAACAAACAACTGGAACATAACATGGCAAAGTTGAGCCAGTACATATCAGTGCTATCCATAAATGTAAATGGCCTCAATTCACCTATCAAAAGAAATAGGTTGACAGAATGGATCCAGAAACAGGATCCCACAATATGCTATAACACATCTGACTCAAAAGGAAACTCATAGATTAAAATTCAAAGGATGGAAAACAGTATTCCATGCAACAGGAACCCAGAAAAATCAGGGGTAACTATTCTGTTTGCAGACAATGTAACTTCAAACCTAAAATGATTAAAAGAGATAAAGAAGGTCACTACATACTTGTTAGTGGAAAAATTCAAGAGGAAGAATTAACAATTATAAATATATATGCACCAAATACAAGAGCACCCAACTATATAAGACAAATGCTAATAGACATGAAAACAAAATACACAAGAACACAATTATAACAAGGGACCTTAATACCCCATTGTCACAAAGAGATCAATTAGACTAAAAATCAGCAAAGAAATAATAGAATGGAATCATACCTGTGAGCAAGTGGAGTTAGTAGATGTTTACAGAGTATTCCACCCAACCTCATCAGAATATACATTCTTCTTAGCTGTACATGGGACATTCTCCAAAATAGACCAAATGATAACCCATAAAACATTTTTAAGTAAATGCAAAGGGATTGAAATTATCCTATGCATATTATCTGACCATAATACACTGAAATTAGAAATTAATGACAAAAGAAATTGCAAAATCTGCATAAATACATGGAAATTAAATAACAACCTTCTGAACAACCAGTGGGTTACAGATGAAATTAAAGAAGACATAAGACAATGCTCACAACTCAATGAAAATACTGAAACAACATACTATAATATGTGGAATGCAATGAAAGCAGTCTTAAGAGGGAAATATATAACAATAAATTGTCATATCAAGAAAACAGAATGAGCCAAATAAACAACCTAATGCTGTATCTCAAGTTTCTAGAAAAGAAGAGCAAGTCAAACCCAAAGCTCATAGAAGACAGGAAATTGTAAAGATCAGAGCAGAAATTAATGCAATTGAAACTAAAAAAAAATACAAAGAATTAATGAATCAAAAAGCTGTTTTTTTGAGACAATAAACAAAACTGATAAATCTCTGGCTAACCTTATCAAGAAAAAGAAAGAAAAAACCCAAATTCACACAATAAGATCTGAAAAGAAGGAAATTACTACAGATCCCATAGAAATCCAAAAGATCATGAGTACCTACTTTGAAAACCTTCACTCAATAGGATGGAAAACACAGAGAAAATGGACAGATTTCTAGAAACATATGAACTACCAAAGCTCAATCAAGAAAATACAGCAATTTTGAACAACCCAACATCAGCTATTAAAATTGAAAATGTAATAAAAAAACCTTACCAACAAAGAACAGCCTAGGTCCTGATGGATTTATGGCTGAATTCTACAAGAAATTTAGAGATTTGATGCCAATACTCCTTAAACACTTCAATGAAATTGAAAGGAAGCAATCCTCCCTAAATCATTCCTGGAGGCAAGTATTACTCTGATACCAAAATCAGAGAAAGATCCAACCAAAAAGGACAACTATAGGTCAATCTCACTAATGAACATTGATACAAAGATTCTCAATAAAATACTGGCAAATAGAATGCAACAAATCATCAAGAAGATTATACATCACGACTGAGTGGGATTCATTGCAGGAATGCAGGAATGGTTTAACATACACAAATCAATAAATGTAATACACCATATCAACAGAGCCAAAAACAAAAACCACACAGTCATCTCAATAGAGGCAGAAAAATCTTTCAGTGAAGTCCAATACTTGGTCATGATAAAATAAATCCCTTCAGAAACTAGGAATACACAATATCTACCTCAATCTCATAAAGGCCATCTATGACAAACCAACAGCCAACATTATACTAAATGGACAGAAACTGAAAGCTTTCACTCTAAAATCAGGAACAAGACAAGGATGTCCACTATCACGACTCCTGATCAAAATAGTTCTGGAAATATTAGAGCAATCAGATGAGAGAGAGAGAGATGAATAAAAGGAATAAAGATAGGAAAAGTAGAAGTTAAATTATCATTTTTTGTATATGATATGATATTTTACATAGAAGACCCAAAAAACTCCATTAAAAGACCACTAGAGGTAATAAATTCAGCTGTGTAGTTCTATACAAAGTCAACGCTCAAAAATCAATAGGATTCCTGTACACAAACAAAAAACTCACTGAGAGAGAAATTATGGAAATATAGCCTTTCACAATAGCATCTAAAAAATTGAAATACTTAGAAATCAACCTAACCAAGAATGTAAAAGACTTATATGCTGAAAATTATACTACTCTTTAAAAGTAGATTGAAGAAGATACTAGAAAATGGAAGGATATTCCTTGCTCTTGGCTAAGAAGAACCAACATTATGAAAATGGCCATACTCCCAAAACTGCTAAACAGATTTAATGCAATCCTAATCAAAATATCATCAACATACCTTACAGTGTTTTCTCTAGAAAACACTCCTAAAATTCATTTGGGAACAGAAGAAACCTAGAATAGCAAAGGCAATTCTGGGCAATGAAGATAAGACAGGAGGTATCTCAATTCCTGATTTGAAACTATTCTACAAAGCCACAGTGATAAAATCAGCATAGTACTGGCAAAGAAATAGACCTGAGGATCAATGGAACAGATTAGAAGGTGCAAACACTGCCACAAAGACACTCAGCCACCTGATATTTGACAAAGGGGCTAAAAATGTTCACTGGAAGAAGGATAGCTTCTTTAATAAATGGTGTTGGAAAAATTGCCTCTTCACATGCTGAAGACTGAAACTAGACCCATGCCTACCACCATGCACAAAACTAAAATCAAAATGCACCAAAGATCTAAGTATTAAAACAAAAACACTAAATCTACTGGAAGTCAAGATATGTGGAAGTCTTGGAGACATAGGGGTAGGCAGAGAATTCATGAACAAAATGCAAACCACACGGGAAACACTTCAAAGAATCAACAACTGGGACTTCTTATCATTAAAAAGTTTTTGCACTTCAAAAGAAATCACCAACAGAGTGAAAAGAAAACACACAGAATGGGAAAAAATTTTAACCAGCAATCCTTCAGACAAAGGATATATATCCAAAACGTATAAAGAATTAAAAAACATCAGGTCCCCCAAATTCAAAGACCCTCTCCAAAAATGGACATCTGAGATGAATACACATTTCTCAGATGAAGACATACAAATGGCAAATAAATACATGAAGAAATGTTTGCCATCAGTGGTCATTAGAGAAATGCAAATTAAAACAGCGTTGAGATTTCATCTCATCTCGGAAAGAATGGCTGCCATCAAGAAATCAACTGATAACAAATGATGGTGAGGCTGTGGGGGAAAAGGAACTCTTCTCCATTGCTGGTGGGAGTGTAGACTGGTGCAGCCACTATGGAAATCAGTATGGAGATTCCTAAGAAGACTAGGTTTGGAAGTTCCATTCAACCCAGGTATTCCCCTCCTGGGTATTTTCCCAGAAAAACTGAAAAGTTTATATCACAGTGATATATGTGCACCCACGCTTATAGCAGCACAATTTGTAATAGCTAAATCTTGGAAACAACCAAAATGCCCATCAACAGCAGAGTGGATGAAAAAGACGTGGTATTTTTGTACAATGGAATATTACTCAGCTATAAAAAAGATGATCTTGAGGCCTTTATAGGTAAATGGAAGCAACTTGAGACTATCCTCATTAGTGAAATAAATAAGAATCATATTTGTAAATCTCACATTGTGTCTCTAGTGTAAAAAGTAATAAAAACTGTAGGAGTAATAGGATCCAAAATGTGTAATAGCTATTGTAAAAAAGAATGGGAAGGGCCAGGGATTTAGCTCAGTGGTGTTAATTGCCTGCCTGGCAAGTGTGAGCTTGTGAGTTTGATCCCCGGAACAAAAAAAAAAAAAAAAAAAAAAAAAAAAAAAAAAAAAAAAAAAAAGAAAGGAAAAAGAATGGGGAGGAAAGTGCTCTAAAGGATATAACTGCATGTATGTGTGTGAGATAGATAACCTTATTACTAAGTTTTTGTTGGATCATTGAACAGAACAGTTTGCACTCTCATTGTTTGATTGTCCACCTTTTATGCTTTAATTTTTTGACTTGAACAACTGTTTCTAAGATGACAATATGTAATTTATCAACTGGTGATTTCTTAGCATTAATTTATTTTGAAATTCTGTACTATTTCTACCCTTTTTTTTCTGTTTTGCTTTTTTTTCTTTAAATAAAAAAAAGAAATTAGACAGTTTCTACAATTAAATGATAGTGCCACTACAACATACTGGAACTTATGGGATGCAGTGAAAACTGTCGTGGGGGAGGGGGTTTTTAGTGGTGAATTCCCATTCAGAAAAACAGAGTGATCTCAAATAACCTACCTAATGTTGAACCTCAAGCTTCTAGAAAAAGAAGAGAAAGTCAAGCCCAAAACATATGCAAGAGAAGAAATTATAAAGGTCAGAGCAGAAATGAATGCAATTGAGTCTATGAAAACAATAAGAATCAATGAATCATAAAGTTAATTCTTTGAAAGATTAAATAAAATTTACAAACCCTTAGTCAACCTTATCAAAACAGAAAAAGACTCAAATCCTTGCCATTAGAAATGAAAATGGTGAAATTACAACACATACTGCCGAAATCCAGATCATCAATACTTACTTTGAGAATGTGTATTCTGATAATATGGAAAGCACAGAAGAAATTGACAAATTCCTGGATATATATGAATTATCAAAGCTTAATGAAAAGATATAGAAATTCTAAATAAACCAGCATCAGCTGACAAAACAGAAGTCATAATTTTAAAATTAGCAACAAAGAAAAGTCCAGATCCTCATGGACTAACTGCTGAATTCTACAAGAAACTTAGAGAAGAAATAATGACTCTCCTTCTCAAGCTGTTTAATGAAATTGAAAGGGAAACAATACTCCCAAATGCATTCCTAAAAGCAAGCATTACCGTGATATCAAAACCAGAGAAGAATCTAACCAAGAACTACAGGCTAATCTCCCTAAATCCTCAGTAAGACACTGGGAAACAGAATGCACCAAATCATCAAGAAGATTATACACCATGACCAACTAGGGTTCATCCCAAGGATGTAGGTGTCATTAAGCATTTGCAAATTGATAAATGTAATGCACCATGTTAACAGAACCAAGGTCAAAACCCACTTGATCATTTCAAGAGATGCAGAAAAAGCATTTGACAAAGTCCAACATCCATTGATGATAAAAACTCTATAGTGAATCAGAATATATGGTCTTTATCTCAATCTGATAAGAGCCATTTATGACAAACCAACAATCAACATCATACTAAATGGTGAAAAACTGAAAGTTTTCACTCTGAAACCAAGAACATGACAAGGATGACCATTATCTCCACTCCTGCTCAATATGGTACTGGAAACATTAGCCAGACCAATTAGACAATGGAGAGAGATAAAAGGAATAAGGATAGGAAAGGAAAAAGATAAATGATCATTATTTGCAGGTGCTATGGTACTCTACGTAGAAGACTCCAAAATCTACAGCAAAAGATTCTTAGAATTGATAATCAAATTACATCAGGATACAAGGTCAACACTTAAAAATCAATCATATTCCTGTACCAAATAACAAACTCACTGCGGGAAAAATTAGTGAAACAACACTTTTTACAATAACATCAAGAAAAAATGAAATACTTAGGTATCAATTAGTACTCTGAAAAATGGAAGACAATATCAGAAAATGAAAAAATATCACTTGGTCTTGAATAGGCAATACCAACTTAGTGAAAATGATAATTTCAAGACTGTTGTACAGACTTAATGCAATTCCAATTTTAAAAAATCCAAAGCATACCTCACAGAACTAGAGAAAACAATGCTAAAATTCATTTGGTACCATAAGAGACCTAGAATATCAAAAAACAATGCTGGATAACAAAGGCAAGGCAGGGGGCATCACAATCTCCAACTTGAAATTACACTATGCGGCTGGGGATTTAGCTTAGTGGCATGGGTACCTACCTGGCAAGTGAAAGATTGTCCTGTACTATAAAAAGAAAGAAGAAAGAAAGAAAGAAGAAAGAAAGAAAGAAAGAAAGAAAGAAAGAAAGAAAGAAGAAATTATACTATAAATCTCCTGTGATAAAAACAGCATGGTACTGGAAAAAAATAGACCTCAATATCAATGGAACAGAACAGAAGATTCAGAAACACGTGGCTACTTTATCTTTGAAAAAGAAGCTGACCATCTTCGCTGAGAGAAGATAACCTCACTAGTAAGTGGAGCTGGGAAAGCTGGTTTTCCATATGTTGGAGAATAGAACTAAACCCATATCTTTCAACATGCACTACACTAACATCAAAATGGGTCAAATGTCTAAATATTAAAACAGAGACAATCTGCTGGAAGATAGACTAGATGAAACTCTTGATGACATAAGTGTAGGCAAAGGGTTTGTGAACAAAATCCCAATTGTGCAAGCAATATCACATAGCTTCAGTGATGAAGATCACATTGTTCTAAAAATCTTTTGCAGAGGAAAAGAAACCACCAATGAAGGGAAGAGACAACTCACAGAGTGGGCGAAGATTTTTACCAGCATCATACCACAGCAATATATGCATAGCACATACATGTTTATAATAGCAAAGTTTATAATAACTAAGCCTTGGAAGAAACCCAAATGCTCATTAGTGGAAAAGATAAAGACAATATGGTTTTTATATACAATGGAGTACTACATTGCAGTAAAGAAGGAAAATTTAGATGTTTTTGGGCAAATGAATGCACCTTGAGAATATAGTTTTAAGTGAAACAAACCTGATATATGTGTTTTAAATATTGCATCATTTCTTTTGTGTGAGAAACCCAAGGGGTAAAAAAGGAGCAAAATAAATGATAGATACTGTAAAGTAGAAAGAGAATAGTCAAATGGGAAGGAGGATATGGGAGGAGGAGGGGGAAGGTGAGGAACAGAGAAGAAAAGAAGAAAATCAAAACAAAGCTTTCATAAGTGGAGTGGGGAAGAAAAGTTGAAGGAAAGGGAGGGAAATGAGGAAAAGAATAAATAATCTAGATATATTATATACAGGTACACATTCCCTATGATGAATGTCATCATTATGCATATGAAAAGTGCACCAACAAAATTAATTTAAATAAAAGCAAAAATTTATGTACATACGTAAGAGTATCAAATTAGGTAAGTTGAGGCAAAAATGTCACATGTAGATGCAATAGTTAAACTGTGCAAATACAAAGAGAAAATCTTGAAGACAGAGAGCTATGACTTCTCATATATGTACAAGGGATCTCAGTAAGACTAACAGTCATTTCTCATCAGAAACCATGGAGATTATAAAGCAGTGAATGGTCAATTTAAAGTTCTGAAAGAAAAAGAATGCCAATCAAGATTTGCATATGCAGTTAACTACTCTTTAAACACGAGGGATAAGAGAAGGGTTCCAAAGATAAAACTGGGAGGATTCTCCACTAGCAGACCTGCACTACAAGAAGCTAAAGTAAATCTCTCGTGTCTGTGTAAGCAAGATGTGTGCATGGAACATGTGGTTGTCACATGTGAAGACTGTCTTGGGTGTGACAATTGAAGGAAAGCTTATTTTTGTTGTAGAGTTCTACTGTATTTTTATCATAGTTTACATAGGAATTTATTTCTGATATTTTCTTTTAGGTTTTGTAAGTAAGTACATAGCTGTTTGAAAATGTTGATATGTATGGTAAACCCACAACACATATTAAGAATTTAACACTTTATTTTATTGATATTTTCTGTTCCTGTAAATTACATATTGTATGATAATAATAAGAACCTCCTGACAAAACAGCAAGGCCAGTGAGATATCAAGTATGTCCTACAAAAAAGCTAGAAAAACAAAACACATGTGCTGTCAGAGTAAATGATGTGTGTGTGGAATGTACTGTTGTCATGTGTGCAGACTGCTGTAGGTGTGATAATTAAAATAATGATTTTTTTCCATAAAGTGCTATTGACACTTTCATTTTACACCATCAGAATTTATTTGTAAAGTAAAATATTTGGGACAAATATTTAGAAGTAAATATTTGTGAGATTGACAATTATTTTTCTTAGGTATAACAACAAAAGCAGAAGCAATGAAAGAAACTAAAATGGACTTTATTGAAATAAAAAAATGTACATCTGATAAAGAACTTGTGTTCAGAATATATAAAGAACTTTCTTTTTTTTATTAATTTAGAAACATGGATGAAAAAAAAGATGGCGGACCTGTAGGTAGCAGGAGAGAGACCCTCTCTGAGAGAGACAGCTCAAATGCCAGAATAAAACACCCTGGAGAGACCCAAACAGAGAGAGATGGACTCTCACAACCCAGGAAGAAACTAAAGTGCAAAACACTGCTTGAATATGAGGTCCTGGGGCTACTATTAGTGAAGATAAGATCAGCGAACATGGCACCCACCTCGAGCCGCCTGAATTCCTGCCCGACCTGAACAAGTGATCTGCAGAGCTGAACAGCCCTGCATGCAGCTCGCCTGGACCGGCCCTGCACTCGACCCACCCAGAGGCACCGTGAATTCCCACCACAACCGCACTGAAGTCGGAGGTCGGGGAGCCCAGCAGTTCTCGGGGACTGGCATCAACAAGCGGTGAGTGATGGGAATAAGACCCTCCCACGGGAAAGGGGAAACCAACTGGATGACATGTTGGATTTGGGCAGGACAGCCCTAACTCCATAAGGAAGTGGCTTCAGCTGGTTGCTCCCCTCGCTGAGCGGATTGGTGGAATCTGCTTGGACTAGGCCGCGCCCCTGGCGGGGACACAGTGAGTCGCTACAAATTACTTCCCTGAGATTGGTGCACACTGACGCAGTGAAGGCGTGCAAAAGTTGACTGGCCCGGAGGGGAGGAGCCAGTGCACTATGTCCGTGGGTGAACTCTAATCTCTGATAACCTATTTTTTTTTTTTTTTTTTGGTACCGGGGATCGAACTCATGACCTTGCACTTGCCAGGCAGGCGCTTAAGCCACTGAGCTAAATCCCCAGCCTCTGATAACCTATTGAAGAGGGCTAAAGCTCCTAGCCTGCACCATCTAGAAGAGCCTTACCCAACAAGAAAAGGGTCTGGGAATTACACTGTACACTTGTATGGAAGGAACCAAAAACATGACGAAAGGGAGAAATAAGAAAACACTCCCAGCCCCCAACCCTGAGAACATTGATCCAGGAGAGGTAAATACAAAAGAGATTGAGGGCAGCAAAAATGCAACATCAAACACAGCATTAGCAGACATAAAGAGATATCTTCAGGACCTCATAAGCGGGACCAAAACTGAAATATTAATTCAAATTAAACAAGAGATAAGTAGAT
>PVJX010020062.1:0-33874 GCA_004027295.1 Dolichotis patagonum
ATTGAAACTATGCTCAACTATAGCAGAGTTAGAGATATGGTGTTAGATAATGTTGATGTCCAGTTGACTTAATGTAAAGTACTGTGTTGCCTATGTTGTCCTCTTCTGATCTGCTCTGTACTACCCCCTTTTGTTTTATTCTCTTTTAAATTAAAAAAAAAAGAGTTGTGCTGCTACAAACATAGATATGTATGTATCACAGTGATGATTTATTTAACTCTTTGGGGAAGATACCTAGAAGTGGATAGGTGATTTTAAAGAATGCTTTTGAAGAATCTCTATACTAATTTGATTATGGTTATATTAATTCACACTTCCACCAAAAATGTAGGATTTAATTTTCTCTCCAGCCTACTTGAATTTATTATTTGATTTCTTGATAGGACCAATCCTGTGACTAAAACAGGAGATTTTTAGTCTGAGAGGAATTTAAAGAAAAAGTAAAAGAGTGGCAGTAGGCCTCATTTATATTTTTGCCAAGAAACAGCCTTGGGAACAAAATATGACTTAGTAGTATATGTTAGTAGAAAGATTCTGGTAAATAAACATGGCATATTATGGGATATAAAATGAGACGTACTGTATAAAAACTACTACTGAAAATTCTATAATCAAAACTGATGTTGTTTATCCTCTTACCATATAGTTTCTAAAAGAATTTAGGCAATAAAAATTATTTATAAACCAGTCTCACATCTGTACCACATATTTCAGATTACAAAACTTTTTTTACTATTTAATCACTCCTGGCAAATGACCTGTAATGCCACAGGCCAAAACATGGTAGAATTTTATAAAAAATTAACAAAACAGTGATTCTAAATCAAGTAGTTTGTATACAGTGTCCTTTTCTTTGAAATACACACTTTCTGAACATTCTGTATTGTTAAAAGGCAACCACAAGTGTTGAACTTATTATTAAGCTTACTTACAGTTAATATCAGTTTATCACCAAGTATCAAACACCAGATGTTTGTGGCAAGAAGAAAATGAATGGCTTAAATAATGAATTATTTGAACAGTTACCATAATCCATCTGCTTTTTAATCCAGTGTCTTGAATCAGACTGACTTCTCACTACATAGAATATTAGTTAGCTGAACAGTAAAATGGAGGACTTAAAATAATTGCTGTAAGATGACTCAGTGTAGCCAAAAGGCACTCTTTCTATGGGTTATGCTTTATATACTAATTAAACTGACACAAAAAGTCAAGGAGAGACCTCTATTGAGTTGATAATTTGAACTAATTATTCTTCATGCATACAAGAGAATGAGTATATGAAGACAATCACACTGAAAGCTGAATCTCTTCCATTTGGATGTAGTTATATTCCTTAAACATATAATCCATTTTGATAACAGTGTAATTATTTCTTTATTTTGTTTCATTTTATTTGTCATAATTATATTTAGTCTTTTAATACTTCATTCAAATGAGGACACTAATATTCTGCTAAATGGTTTGATGTGTTTTGTAAGGAAGTAGTTTGCATCAAACAAAGTTTTTATGTATACAAAGTTCTTTGAGGATTGAGACTTAAAGATACAGTATATTGTTACTTGATTTTGAGGTAATGGAATCTCCTTTAAAAGGTGATTTCTAGGTTCTTTCTGTCCTGAACAAAGAATTGGTTAGAACTGCAAAAGATATTTAAGTTTTCCATTTATTAAAGATATTTAAAAAACATGCTCTGCAGGGAATTTTTGGGCCAACTAAAAGTGGGAAAAATATTCTATAGGATAAGAATGGATCACTTGTGAAAAAGAGAGCACAGTGCCCGAGAGTTCAATGGTAACAGTGTTTTGTCTTTCCCACTCTGATTGCTGATGTCAGGTTTAGGTCATACTGTGAAGATATCTGTTCAAGTTTTCATGAGAAATATTGAAGAGAAAAAATTCTGATTGGTTTCATGTGCAGGGCTTTGAGAACTGTTCTTTACATGTGTCCTTGCATTTTTCATTTAACAAATCATACCCACCTCCCCCAAGCAGTCTGCCACACCCTAAACTACTGCCTGAGTATGTCTACTTGCTGTATGTTTTATTTCTTCTGGATATTTGATGAACAAGTTTAGGAATCTCATCAGGTAACTTGGATCCTTCCTTTTAGTAATAATGGAAATGAAAAAAGCGGAAAGAGAGGTAGGATGCAAACTAAACAGTCCAAGCAGATTAACTAGAAAACCTGAGAAGGTCCTCTCTGATCTTACAAGAAGAATATAGAAGGTACTGTCTTACAGACTCAGGGATTTTTAAGTATTTGGAAAGTGTGTGAGTGTCTGCTGACAGGAGACTTTAAGGAAATTTGGTGGAGACTTTCAGTTCCTTTTTCAGTAATCTTTCCATTTTGCCCAAGAAACCATAGATTAAATAAATGAATACTTAGAACTTCTGAAATGGAGGGCTTTGGTAAAGATACCGGTACTTCTGTCCAGTTTCTATCAAAAATTGCAGCCCTAAATTATCAAAAAACTAAGTAATTGTAAAATATAAGAGATAAGAAAAGACTCTTCCAGCTTAGGTAGTTGGAGAGGGCAATCTATGATATAGGGGTTTGGATTGGTGCACACACAAATTTGAGAGCCTAACTTTTAAGGGCTGTCTAGTGGTTTTCAGTGTGACCAGTCATTATCTAAGTCTTGATGTCATAGTTATGGAATCTTTATGGCTGAGGAGCAGTTTCCTTCCTGTGGAATGATTATCTATTGATGGTCTCAGTCAAGTGAGGGTTTTTTTCTGAAATCCTAGTGATCACAGGTTTAAGACAATGGCCGGAAAATTCTAGATATATCTGAATGTGTCTGGAAATTCCTTATTCTAGTATTGGTGAACCTATGACACACATGCCACAGTGGGCACAAGGAACCCTGTCTGTGAGCACATGAGCCAAATGTATGAGCTGCTTTGTCTTAATTAAAATATCAGAACTTGAGTTTAATTACAGTGCTAGCACTTTGCCATAAATGAATTTGGCATTGCAGTTTTGGTAGTTGTTCTGTAGAAAGTTTCACCCATCACTTACCTATGTTGTTATTCTCCCATCACTTACCTATGTTGTTATTCTAAGTCTTGACTGGGTAAAATATGTATATTTAGAGCTAATTAACCTTGTCCAACATATCTAAATGCAGAACTGAGAAGACATTTTATCAAATACTTATAGCAACAAAGAACAAAAAATGAAAGTCAAATTCTGTCCCTCTATTAGTTATCCATCAAGTTTCTATAGGCACAAGTGGAGAATCACAGATCATATCAAAATTGGCTTTTCAGTCCCTGCCTGCCTGTTGCAGAAAAAAACAATCATGCTTTTAATGAATAGCAGGTAAAGGCCCAATATTTTGTTTGTTTCCCCATCTCTGTAGTTATCTCTGACAATTTTATGGCTTTTTCATAAATACACTGGGCTATGTTTACCTTCTTCAGAAAAAATTATGCTGATGCATCTGTTTACTTTGTCTTGAAAACCTGAAGTTTTCCCAAACCCTTGTCAATAATCTGAAATTTATATGGGCACTGGACCTTAACTGCATACTTAATGTATCTTATTTTCTCTTGAGTTAAATTTTGAAACCACAATCATGTGTGGATCTCATCTATAGCTGATGAAACCTTTACCTTTTCCTACAAAGTGGACTCCAGCTCCTCCTGTCTCCAACCTGCTATTGATTACATTTCTGGTTAACATTTTGACTGCATTATTGGAGGCAATGAATGATTTAATCTAGCATTTTCTTGGATAATGATATGACATGATCATGCATTAAAATGTCAGAACTAAGCTACTTCATAAACCTTAAAATTATTATATAAAGTGACTATGATACTTCTATGCAAATCTTCAATTTATGTAGGACATCAAGAGAGTACAGTTTGATAGGCAATAGATTGATGAGTAAATAGATGGATAGTGATATACTGAGAGATAAATATATGAAGGAATATCTGAATGAATTGAACTAAATCTCTATTTCCTCAGCATTCTAAAATTTCCAGAAAACATTTGAAATGATATTGTTGAACAGAGTACTTTGAACTAACATACATTTTAACTATTTCTAATTTTTATTTTTAATTATTTTCACAACAAAGATAGAAGATATCAAAAAATTTTCAAACAATAATGCTTGAGAAGACCAAAATACCATAGATTATAAATTAAAACAACCAATTTTCCTTTGGTTGAACCACTGGATTGAAGCATGGAAACAATGGCAATAATCAGGTATCCTACCTAGGCACTATACTAGAAACATACCAAACAGTAAACTAGGGATCCTGATCAATAAGAAAGTTATATGCATACTTGTATATATTATATGACACCTCAGTGTAAGTAATGATGATACACTTATGTAAATACAAATGGGAAATGATATGAATACTTTCTTGTTTTTGAAAGCTATAACCAAATGAGAAGGCTGATACTTGTTTTACATATGAGGTAAGATAGAAGTTATAAAAGATAGGTAAAAAGGATATAAGGAAATCCTAACCAGTAATTGTATTTTTAAAAAGACTGCAATTTCCAGGATCCAACTGAATTTACCCAATATCATACATATTAGCATTCCCTCAGTTAAATTTAGGCTCTTTCCCTACTGGATTCATTACATCCAAATCTTCTCAGGAATATTGGAAAGACTTAAGTTGGCTATATTTAAAAAGTTAAAAATCAGAAAGCTCATCTTAACATTAAGAAGGTGATTGAGAGAATCTAAAGAATTAATATTTTAAAACCCAGTAATTAAAAACAAAGAACATTAAGAATTGTAGAATGAGCTAGTATCCTTCTGGGTTTTCCAAACTTCTAATGAAAGTGTAAATGTTTCCAGCTCCAAACTATAATGTACCTCATTTCTCTGAGTGTCCACACTCCACTCTTAGATATGTTTTAAATGTCTCACTAATGAACCCTTCACAAGCCTCTGATTGATGAGTTTTAAAACCTTTCTTCCATGACACGAGTTAGTGAACCTGCTACAAAAGATGAGTTAAGTTCTTTAGCATTGAGAACCTCTTGACCAAGTTCAGTGACATTTTCTTTAGTGGCTCAAATGTTAGGAAATAAAAAGAGGCATTGAGTCTATGAAGAAAGACCCCAGTTTGGATATGCTCAGCCAGAAGGCTTTCTTTGTTTCCCCCATTTCAACTTATTGAACTCTGAATCATTGTTTTCCTTTTTTCCCTTTCTCCCTGTCTAGAAACTTATGCAGCCTTCTTGCTTTTATTTTCCAGCAGTTAGCAACTTTTAGTCTATTAGAAAAATGAGTGATTGAAGATAAAAACAGCAAACACAGAAAACATTGCTTCTTCCAACAAGAAATGTGAAGAGATGTCAGAATGCACTGTCTAGGACATGTAATTGCCTCATTAGGTATTCTTTTAGATTAACACCATGCCCTATCCTTGATTAGATGGGACTCTGAAAATCTTGTTCATCCAGGAAGACACAAAATAAGGACAAATATAAGATGCAAATGTCTTAAGCTAAATTTCTCATGCAACTGCCACGGTATATACTGATGCTTAGAAGCACTGAACAGAATCAGCCTCTGTATCAAAGCAGATAAAGAATGCATATACTGTAGATTCTAAACACATTAGCCTACATGAGGTCTTCTAAATTGTTCTTTTGATCATCTATCTATCTATCTATCTATTATCTCTCTCTCTCTCTCTCTCTCTCTCTCTCTCTCTCTCTCTCTCTCTCTCTCAAAACTGAAAGACATAAGTATAGTTCTCCTGGTGCCATAACTCCTCTTTTTGAATGGTTGGGAACATGTCTTAAGACATTTAGATTCATGTGATCATTCAGGTCATCATTTAAATCATTCATGGGACCTGGGGAGGTTTATGGCCTCAAACTGAGAAGAACCACACTGATATATCCTTTTTCCCTCTCCCACTTCCCCTAAGAAACTCCTGATTCCTTTTGTTTCATCTCTTTCCCACTCAGGTTTCAACTTTCAGAAAATTAAAATTCTCAATTTTTTTCTGATTTTAATTATCAAGGAGAGATAGGGAACCAGAGTGTGGAAGAGTCTAATGTGCTCCACTAAGTGGAAGGGGGCAGTGTTTTTCCTCTGTAATTTAGACACCCACAGGCCCATGTCATGGGCACCACTTCAGTACTCCTCAGTTGACTGTCATAACCTTTCTTTGTCCTAGTGCTGCTTCTTGTGCCCCATCTATAGATATTTTTGCCAAGCACCTCAGGGAGCTGCCTATTTAATGTTAAAACTCTTTTTCCCTCCTACTGATTATTTTTTATTATAATTTTGGCCTCAGTTTTCTTATTATATGAAATGATATATGTACAGAAGTTCCTAAACTACATCTCTAGAATTTTAAAATTCTCCATGAGTGCCTTGTGAATGTTACATGCTCCTGGATAGAAAGTTTGTCATTAGATTTATGAGGAAAACATAGCTCTTAGTACAATGCATTTTCATGCTCTCCTTAACTGTTGATAAATTGAGACTAGCTTTGTGCTAGGAACAAGGACACTTGATCTGGATGTGAGCAACAGATTTCTGAATTGCTAATAAAAATTCCTGGAAAAATCAGTGACAGAAAGCAGGACGTATCTGGCAATCATTGGTGGCTCTGATTCTGGAGTAACAGGTCAGTGCTGGCTAACTCAGTGGTTTTGGTGCTGAAACATGGTTCAGGATGCATATATAGTGTGACCCTGGCACTAAACTGTATGCATAAGCCTGGCCCTGGTTTGGAGTGCGCAGCAAAGGAGTATGCACCCTAGTTTCAGCAGGATGCACATGTTCCCTGACTTTTAATGTGGGTTACATATGTGATCTGACCTGGTTTAGGGAAGTTGTATATGTGGGTTGTAATCCAACTTTAAGGTATGACATGAATTTGGGTCACAGTGTACACAGTTTGAACTCAGGGACATGAATAGGTTTCCATTGCCATTTTTCTCTTCCTCCTCATCCTCTTCTTCTTTGACTTCCTTCTCTTCCTCTTCCTCTTTTCCTTTTCTCTTCTTCTCTTGTCTTCTAATTGTTATTTCTCTTCTTTTTCTAATTGTTCTTCTGTTTCATTTCTTCTTTCTTCTATTCTTTGTCTTCTGTCTTTATTTCTTTTCTTCTTTTTTCTTTTTTTATTTGTTCTTTTTCCTCTTCTCTGCTTCATTTTTTAGTTGTTCTTATTTGTCTCACTCTTCTTCCTCCTCCTCCTCCTCTTTTACTACTTCTTCTTCTAATTGTTCTTATTTCTCTTCTACTTCTGGTTTACTTGAGACAGAGTCTTACTATTTAGGCCAGGTTATCCTTGCACTCATGGTGATCCTTCTGCCTTAGCTTCTCCAGTACAGGTATTACTGCATATGTTAACAATCTGTCTGTTCATCTCTCTTTTTTAAAATTTTATTTAAAAACAAAACAAAACACACAAAATAGAAAAAAAGGGTAGCAACAACACAAGATTCCAAGGGAAAAAAAGAAAAGAACAAAAAATACTGAGAAGTCATTACTTAATAACTTGCATACTGCCATCTTGGAAATAGCTGTTCAAGTTACAAAGTTAAAACATACAAAGTACATATTCAAGCAATGAGACTGTCAACAGTTCTGCTCCATGATCTAACAAAAAACAGTAATATGGTCATTCATCATATGCACTTAAACATACATGCAATTATATCCTTTAGAGCACTTTCTTTTCCTCTTTTTTTATAGTTGCAATTATAAATTTTGCGTTTTATTACTACTACAGTTCTTATATTTTTTACTCTAGAGACAAAATGTGATATTTAAAAATATGGTTTTTATTTATTTCCCTAATGAGGATAGTTTCAAGTTGTCTCCATTTACCTATGAAGGCTTCAAGGTCATCCTTCTTCATAGCTGAGTAATACTCCATTGTATAAAAATACCACATCTTTTTCATCCACTCTGTGGTTGATGGGCATCTTGGTTGTTTCCAAGATTTAGCTATTACAAATTGTGCTGCTATGAACATGGGTGCACATATATCACTGTGGGCTGTGGGGAAAAAGGAACATTGCTCCACTGTTGGTGGGAGCATAGACTTGTTAAACTACTATGTTCATCTGTTTTCAAAAGTACATGAGGCTCAACATCTGCATGGCAAGCAAAAGATCATGAGTTCTATTCCCATTACAAAAAAATACATGAGGAAGATGTTAAAGACATATAATTTAGCACTTCTTATATGTTTATGAATAACTAAATGTTGACAAAACATAACCTTTAGCTTACATTTTATAGATTTGTAATCAATTTAAATCAAAAGATTTTAAATATTTTGATTTTTCTACAAATGTAAGGTAAATTTAAAAGGTCTCAAAATTAGTTTTAAAATAAAGAGAATAGGGAACACGCGCTGCCCTCAGACCTTGGCCCGCACAATTGCACGCTTCCTGCATGACCTCCACCAGCCCTGAGGAATACGTGCCAACATCAAACCTTGGCCCATGCTGCCACGTGCTTCCTGCGCCACCCCCACCAGCCCTAAGGAACACCCTGTTGCCCTCAGACCTTGTGTCTGCACCAAGGCCTGCTTCCTGCATCACCCCCGCCAGCCCTGAGGAATGCTGCACCTCGTTCAGACCTTGGCCCAAGATCCCCCGCGCTTTCTGCGTGAGCCCTGCAGGCCTTAAGGAACACTGCTCTGACCTTGGCCCTTGCCCATGCTACTGTGCTTCCTGCGCCACTCCCGCTGGCCCTGAGGAATGCCATGCCACCCTCAGAACCTGCATCCACACCACTGCAAGCTTTCTATGTGACCCCCGCCAGCCCTAAGGATGCTGTGCAGCCCTCAGATCTTGGCCCATTGCGCTGAACACTTTCTGTGTGATGCCCGATGGCGTGGAGGAAAGCCACACTGCCCTCGGACCTTGAACCGGTGCCACCAGCTTCCTTTGAGACTCCCACCTGCCTGGAGCAATGCCACACCAATGGCTGCTGCCCTCCGCAACCCTCCCCATGTCCTAGACCAAGTACTTCATCTTTGGCTCCCACTCTTCCTCCCAAAAACTTGAACTGCAGTGGATTAACCATGATGAGTTGAAGGGAGTCTCAGTGACCTCTCACTCAAACAGAAGACCTCAGGAGGATCCAATCAATATTGTCCTGTGTTTCTCCTGTGATTTGCCCTGCAACTTCAGCAACCAGTTGAAATTACAGCTTCACTAGGACTAAAAAGACATGAAACAGACTGAACCCACACAGAAAAAAAACCATGAAAGTGATATAGGACTTCAAAACAAGATAGCACCCATTGGACACCCAGACTGACGCCACTGGCCTGTCCCTCAGCCCAGGACCACATACGCCACTGTGTTGTGCTTCTCATGTGCCCCACAGATGACCGGACTGATACTACTGGCCCACCTCTTGGCTCAGGACCACCTACTCTACTGTGCCACACTTCTCATGCTCCTAACACATTCTAAGCCTCTTCTGGTTCCACACAAATTTTAGGATGATTTCTCTAGATCTGTGAGGTATGCTAATGACATTTTGGTTGGAATTGCATTAAATCTGTATAAAAATTTTGAGCAAATAACCGTTTTCACAATGTTGGTTCTTCCTACCAGTGAACAAAGAATGTCTATTTTCTGAAATCCTCTTGGATTTTTTTCCAGATTACTGTAATTTTCACTGAATAGATCTTTTACTTTCTTTGTAAGATTGATTCCTCAGTATTTCATTTTTTGGATGCTATTGTGAAGGTTGTGCTTTCTGTTATTTCTCTCTCAGTGAATTTGTTGTTGGTGTATAGAAATTCTATTGATTTTTGAGTGTTGACTTCATATTCAGCTACACTAATGAATGTGATTATTACATCTAGAAGTTTTTCAAATGGAGTTTTGAGTGTCTTCTACTTAGACTATCATGTCATTGGCAAACAATGATAATTGAACTTCTTTCTTATCTTTACTCCTTTTTTCTTCTCTCTCTTTTCTAGTTGTTCTGGTTAAAAGTTCCGGCAATATATTGAATAAGGGTGGTGATAGTGAGTAGCCTTTTTATTTCTAATTTTAGAGTGAAAGTTTTCAATTTTTGACCATGTAATATGATGCTGGCTGATGGTTTGTCATAGATGGCTTTCAGCAGATTGAGGTAGAGTCTTTCTATTCAGATTTTCCATAGGTTTCTTATCATGAATGAGTATTGAACTTTATCAATGGTTTTTTATGCATCTATTGAATAATCATGTGATTCTTATTTTTTACTCTATTGTTACAATTTATTACACTTTTTGATTTGCACATGCTGAAGCAGCCATGCATTCCTGGCTGAACTCTCAAATGAGGAAAACAGAATGAGCACAAATAAGCAACCTGATGCTATACCACAAATATTTGAAAAGAAGAGCAAGTCAAGACCAAAAACAAAAGAAGGAAGGAAGGAAATTGGGTTATTCAGCAGTTTTACATCTTCTTCATTCAGCTTTGCTAATTCATATGTTTGTATGAACATGTCCATTTCTTCTGTGTTATCAAACCTATGAGAGTAAATGTTTTTAAAGTAGGTATTGATGATCTGCTGTATTTCCACAGGCTCTGTAGAGATTTTGCCCTTTTCATTCCTTATTGTATGAATTTGAGTTTTTCTTTCTTTTTTTAAAATAAGATTGGTTAGTGACTTATAAAATTTTATTTATTCTTTCAAAGATCCAACTCTTTTGATCTGTTAATTCTTTGTAGTTTCTCAAGTCTCTATTGTGTTAATTTCCCTCTAGTCATTATAATTTCCTTCCTTCCTTCTTTTGTTTTTGGTCTTGACTTGCTCTTATTTTCAAATATTTGTGGTATAGCATCAGGTTGCTTATTTGTGCTCATTCTATTTTCCTCATGTGAGAATTCAGCACAATAAATTTCCCTCTGAGGACTGCTTTCCTTGTATCCCACAGCTTCTAGTAAATTGTATTTGTATTTTTGTTTACTTGTAGATTTTTTTGATATCTCCTTAATTTCCTCTGTTACCTATTGATTGTTCAGGTGTGTACTATTTAATTCTCATGTGTTTATGGAGTTTTTGCAGTTTCTTTTGTCATTATTTTTCAGTTCTATAGCACTATGATCAGATAATATGTGTGGAATAATTGTTATGCTTTTGCATTTACTTAAATATGTTCTATGGGCTAGCATATGGTCTATTTTAGAGAATTTCCCATGTTGAAGCTGAGAAGAAGCTATTGTGTTGTTCCTGGTTGGAACACTCTGTACAGGTCTACTAAGTCTGTTTGTTCTCAAGTTTGATTCAGTTCTTTTATTTCTTTGCTGATTTTCTGCTTCATTGATCTGTCTCTTTGTGTCAATAGGGTGTTACAATCTCCTGTTATAATTGTGTTATTGCATACTTGATTTTTCATTCATATTAATTTTTTGTGTAGCTTGCTGCTCCTGTATTTAGTGCATGTCTATTTAAGACTGTGATCCCTTTCTCTATATTTTTCCCCTAGTTAGTATATAGTGACATTGTTCATCTCTTTTGATCATTCTTTTTTGAAGTTCACATTGTCTGGAAAACAGAATAGCTACCCCTTCATCTTTTGGCATTCTTGTTGCATGAAGTAGTGTTTTCTACCCTTTGACTTTCAGTCTATGAATTTCCTTTTTAATTAGATGGGTTTCTAGTGCACAGAATATGGTTGGATGCTTTTTCTTGATCCATACTGTCAGTCCATTTCTTTTAATTGGTGAATTGAGGACATTTACAATAATGGTTAGAAGTGATATGTATTGAATTATTTTTGTCATGCTTTCTTTATGCTGTTGTTCTTTACCGTTTCCCTCTGTTTAATTGCTTGTGCTGCTTGGTTATTTCTTTCTGTTGGTGTTCTTAATGTCATAGTTTTTTTTTGTTTATTGAGAATATCTTTCAGTATTTTTTGTAGGGTTTGTTTGGTGGTCATGAAGTCCTTCAGCTGTTGCTTTTTGTGGAAGTATATTACTTCTCCATCAATTTTGAAGGACAGTTTTGCAGGATACATCAGTGTGAGTTAGAAGTCATTTTCATTTAGGATTTGAAATACTTCACTCTATGCTCTTCTTGATTTCATTGTGTTGAAAAGTCCGCTGTGCTTCTAATTGGCTTTCCTTTATAGATTATTTGTTTCTTTTCTCTAACAGCTTTTGATATTATATTCTTATGTTGAATTTGTAAGACATTAATTATTATATGTCTGGCTGGAAATTTAGTTTGGTTATGGCTAACTGGAATTTTATATGTCTCACTTATCTATATGTCAGATTCCTTTCCCATATTTGGAATATTTTCAGCTGCTACTTCTGCAAATAATCATTTAATCATTTGAGTTGTCACCTTTTTGTTTACCCTTATTAATCCTATATTATTTTTCTTCATATCATCTTACAACTGATGAATTTTTATTTATTTCTTGTCATTTTTAAAAGATCTTTCCTTTTCTGTTCACTATTTTCAATCTTGTCTTTGAGGTCAAAAACTCTATCTTCTCATTTATTGAGGCTGTTTTACCAGATTTTGATGGAATTTTTGATTTCTTGGATATCTCCTTGAATCTGTTTTATGCATTCTAGTTTTTTCTTATATTGTTCATTCAAGGTTTCAATTGTTTTGTGGTGCTCCTCTATTTTTTAATGATGTCTCTTGTAGATGTGCTCAGCATTTTTTTCATTACATTCATCATTTCTTATTTTACTTGGGGATTATTTTTGATCTGAGTTCCTCTCCAGCTTTCTTGAGTTGTTTCTTTACTTCAGTTGCTATCAATTCAGAAGTTACAGGTATATAGCTTACATTTTCTTCTATGTCCATGTCTTCTAGGCTTGTTTGGGATGATCTGTAGGATTGAGATTGCATTTTGATCTTTTGTTTTATCATTTTCCTATATTCCCCTGGGGCAGTTTAATGCAAATTCTGTTTTTTTCTTGGATTGAGAATTGCTGTCTCTACAGCAGAGAGTTTCCCCAATTGAGTGAGGCACATTATTTAGTTTTTACAAGTCCCTAGTAGCACTCAAAATCTTCTCAAATGGGAATGTGCTGCACTGGGTGGACCTTCAGCACAACCCACTTGGCTCACTGAAATTTTAGGTCACTGGGCAGGGCTCTACTGGGTTTTGAGTTGTGTAATAAGGCTTAATTGTTTGTGGAGTACACTTGGAAGGCTTTCAGTTCATGTCATGTGGTGCAGCAAAGCTCTCCACCTTCTTGGGTTCTCTGGGTGGGGCCCTATCAGGCTCCACACAGCACACTATATCTGCATGGCTATGTAAAGTTTGCTATGGAGGTCTTCAGCTTGTGCCACTCAACAAGAAGTGGCTCTCAGCTACCTTGGGATCATTGCATGGGGCCCAACCATGAACAATAGATGACTCAGAGGTCCTGGACTCTTTGGACATGCTGAGTGGTGCCTTACCTGGTTCTGAGCAAAGTCTGATAGCTACAAAGCTAGGAAGAGTTTCTGTGGAGGGCTTCAGCTCACATAGAGCAGCTTCCAGCTCAGATATATTTTTTTTAAGTTTACAGAACTTGAGTCCTATGTGTGCATGACATTAAGTCCTATATGTGTTGTTAATTTGCTCTTCTATCAATGAAGTTCTGATGGAATATGTGAATTCAAAAATATTTTAAATAGAATGGTTTAATTATGTTTGTAAGAGGTAATTTTATTTAATCTTTTTGTTCACATGATTGATTTTTAAGAGACAGATACATTGTTGTTATTTTAAGCCTGGCTTTAGTGCGTATGAGTTTGGTCATAATTGTTTTTGTGTTGAAAGCCTAGCCCTGTCTAACTCCTTGCAATCTTTGTAACTAACTTACATGTTTACAGTATTTCTCCCTCTGAAGAGATACACCCAACTGTGGTTAGGAGAGACTGGAAGTAATTTTCATCTTAAATTCTTCAAGCTAAGAAGTGTTAATGTAAGAGAAATTACACTTAGGAACCTTCTCCAGAGAGATAGTCTAATGGGTTCCATACAAGAGACTTGCTGTGTTTTAGCATTGGTAAACTTTCTTTATGATTTTGGTCTGTTAGATACCAGTAGAAGGAATCCAGCACATTTGTCATTGGTTTTATCTGTATGATCCCTTGAAGTTTGCCACCCTCTAGGAAAGAATAAAACATTTTTTGAGAAGTTAGAGCATATATAATCAAAGCATGAACACTAAAATGGAAAATCAGGTTTTCCAAAGAACCAAGGCTACAAACTGTTTTTATGTGACTAGGACAGTGACTGTAACCACCTGTTTCTTAGTTTTCTCTCTACTGATGAAGTCTGATATTTCATAAGTCTGTCTAGTTTTAGCTGATCTTACCTAAATAATGTAAAGTTTTTTTGATCTTTCATAGATGTTACAGTAAGTTTTTCTTAATGACTCATAATAGTGGTCAGCTAATGGTATAGTTGGAAGCTGTCAGAAAGTGTCAACAATTGGAGTCTCTTTTTGTGTCAAGCTTATTATTATGTCATTGTTTTTATATATCTTTAGTTATACTTTTCTACTTCATATTCAAGACTGTCATGGTTTATGCTGGTGGCCCCCAGGCCTCATGTATTTGCATTGTGCATTTGTGATTTGTTCATTGTCTAGTGCTTAGATTGGTGGTGTCAGTGCTACACCCTCCTAGGGGGTGGAGCCAGAATGTGATGTAATGGCAGGAAGAAGGTGTGTCTTACTCTTGCTGGTTTCCGCTTGCTGTTTGCAGCTCCCATGAACTGTGGCCCCGCCATGCCACCCTGCCTTGGAGCCAACTGAGTATGGACTGAAAACTCCAAAAACTGTAAGAAATAAACCTTTCCTCTCCCAACTTTGGGCATCAGGTATTTTGTATCAGCAATGAGTAAAAAGTAACAAAGACAAACACCAAGTTAAAGTAAGACATGTGCTAATAAAAATTACAATCTTACTGTAAGTTTCTTGAAGCATTACTTTGGAACTATGTACAGTACCTATCAGCCCGTCAATCAGTGCCAACCATCAGAATGGGTCACAGCCTTGTTTGACCACATGCTTGCTTTCTGTGAAAACTTGGGAGAGTTTTCCCTCTAGTGACCCTCATTAGGCACAGTATGTACCATTAATTACCATCTTCTGGGGTCCAAAACTCTCCCTGGTCAGGAGACTGTTTGACTCACTATGTTTGTAGGATGTTCAGAAAAGATTCTTTCATGTCTTGGGTCCTCACTGACCTCACAAAGCAGGAGCTAAAATATTGGCTGTTCTCTTTTCCCACTTATTTCTCTAGTTTTGTCCTCTAAACTTTACTCACTGAACACCCAGAAGAGAATATCAGTGACATTAGTATTGCAGTGGAAGAAGTGAGTTTAACTACTATAATTTTATCTGAATTTCTAACACTTTGAAATGTAAAGTATAGCAGAGAACTCTTATTCCTTATTAACCAATTTTATCCTGGTAGTTGAATCCCTGTAGAATAGTAACAGAGAGCAGTTATATAGTTTCAAAAAGAAAATTTGAAATTAAAAGCCACACATTGTATTTTACTGTGTCAATCATGATAATATTACTTTTGTAACACACTTAAATGTCCACCTGAGGATGGAATAGAATTACACACACATCATATTCAACACATAAATTCTTTCAAAAGCTATTATTTGCCAGGTAACCTTATGTTAATTTGAAATATATCTCAACACAAGTAGCTGCAGCAAGAGATAAAGATACATATATAAAAGAAAATGTTTATCACCTTAAATAATTTCAATTTTGCATCCTAGAAGATCTGTACACCTGGAAGATATGAATATATTTAGTACAGCATGAAATTAACAATAAGGACTGTCATAGCTATATAAAACCCTTGTCTTTTAATTTACTTTTGTACCGAGAATTTATTAATGAGAAAAACTAATCAATCTATGTATACAAAACTTACAGAGTTTGTTGGTTATATATTTTTGATGACCAAAATAAAAAATATCCTACAAGATTTGTATTTGACTGAGGTTTTTTGTGTAGTTTATACTAACACTGAACTTTTTAAAAATTTTACGTTTACATGTTGATAAGCTTTTAAGTTAGTTTTAATATTTTTGTAGCTCTCCCTTTGCTGTTGCCTTTGCTGTGACTCAAGCCAAGGCTTTGCCCCACCTCCTGTCTCTGTGCAAGCCTGGTAACTAAGCACTCATTCCAAGGGCAAATGTGAATGTAATATATATATATATATATATATATATAGAGAGAGAGAGAGAGAGAGAGAGAGAGAGAGACAGAGACAGAGAGAGAGATTCCAGGGATCAAACTCATGACCTCGCACTTGCCAGGTAGGTGCTTATGCCACTGAGCTAAATCTCTGGCCCTTTATTTTTATTCTTAAAAGCCACTTCAAACATGGTAATTTTGGAATCTGTTTGTGGCTGCCTCTTATGTAGCTAGAGCTACAAAGGAGTTATCATGCTCAGCTTTGTCATCACCCACCAATGCTGCCACATTTAATGATTTAAGAATTGTCACCATATTCATGTAGGTATTGGCACATAAAGTGATGGAAATTGGGAGAGATACCCCTAAAAACTGTATACCATGGTGCCCAGGGCTGCAGAGGGCATCTGATAGCAGCCAAATCCTGCTCTATTATATGATGGTTTTCCTGTCATTCCCCACCCAGTGGCAAAGTGTACTCCAGGCTGGATCTGCTTCCCCCATCCTGGCCCAACTCTAGACACTGTAGTTCAAAAATCTCCATAGGTGCCCACTAACCTGGCATCTTTCCTGACCCAGGGGTCTATGAGAGGTGATGGAAGGAGCAAAATGCAGCAGCTTCTTCCTTTTCTTACACTTGTGGCTCATGGAAGCACATTTAAGAATCTGTTGGTGCCTAGACATATTTGTTCTCATTTGATTTTTCTTGAGTCTTTCAGATCAAATTATTCCCTCTCTAAACACTTAAGTGGTGACAACTTATTGCTTCATTAAAAACTCAAGTACCTGAGGAGACCTTTCTTCCCTCAAAGGCTCTGTATTATGGGCTGAAACCTCTGTTGGGAGTGTTTCTGTTCTCTCTATGCCTGAAGCAGGAGCTGCTGGTTGTGAACACTGTAATGTATTCAAAACTGATTAAACTGAGTTCCAACTTGGAAAGATCTCTGGGGACAATACATTTCACCTGTCACATGCCTATTTAAGACTTTTTTAGAACTTGTGTTGTGTATGAGACCCTAAGAATTCAACCTGTTTTTCCCTCTTTTATTTCTCAATAAAAGAAATAAAAGACATTAACACAGCAGGAGATTTACTCATATTCCTTGTGGAAGAATTTTCTCTCCTTCTCTTCTTTAGGTGTTCCCAGAATAGTGAAGTCCTCCTAACATCTGAAACCTTTTGCATTCTGAGTGGATATACATTCAATCATAAAATTCCCAGACCAAGGATTCAGGTCCTTCTTCAGGTGTTATTTATTGGGAGTGGGAGGCAAAAGCCCATGAAAATGACCAGGGCCTTGAGAAAGATAATTATTTAATGTCTAAGGTTGGTTGGCAGCTTTATTGATCTGGAATAGGGCAGGATATAATGCCACAGCTGCAACATCTTGTTACTTCATCTGTAGAGACTGAATATGAGTTTTTCCAACATGGTCTGAGGTCTTTTTGTGGTTAGAAGCTTAATCATATATAGTGCAGTTTACAAAACTATTGGACACTGGTTCTGAGCTGACACTAAGTCTAGGAGATCAAAAATTCCACTATGACCCTCCAGTAAGTGTAGTGGTCTATGGAGATCTGGTGATCAATGGAGTTTTAACAAATATTCAACTCTTAGTATGTCAAGTAGATCCTTGAATCCATCCTTTAGTTATTTCTTCTCTTGCAGAATGCATAATTGGGATAGATACACTTAGAATTTGGCAGAATACTCGCATTGCTTCTGTAACCTATACAGTGATCACTATTATTTTTGGAAGGTCAAATGGAAGGCATTAGAGTTGCCTTTATATTGTAAAATGTAAATACAAACAGTATCACATACCTGGATGATTGCAGAGATTAGTTCCACTATCAAGGATTCTAAGGATGCAGGTGTGCTGGCTCCCATCATATCTCCATTTAATAACAGCATTTTGACTGTGCTGAAGATGAATGTGTCTTATAGAATGGTGGTAGATTACTATAAACTGAATCAACTGGTGACTCTAATTGCAGCTGCTGAACCAAATACAGTTTCCTTTCTTTAGAAGAATCCTGGTAATTGGTACACAGTTCTTGAATAGGCAAATGATGCTTCCATGCCTATCCATAAGGACCATTATAAACAATTTGCTTACATCTGGCAAAGAGAGCAATACACTCTCACTGTCCTAGCTCTGGGTTATATTAAATCTCCAGACTTGTGTCACCACTTAGTTTGCAGAGATCTTCATTATCTTTTTTCCACATAAGGTATCAGACTGATACATTACATTCATGATATGCTGGTAGGACCAAGAAAGACGGAGGTAGAAACTACTCTGCATTTATTAGAAAGCATTTGTGAGTCAGAAGATGGAAAATAAATACAAATAAAATTCATGATTTTTCTATGTCAGTGAAATTTCTAGTAATCCAGTGGTGTGGGGCATGTAGAGATAACACTTTTAATGAAAAAAATAAGTTGTTGCATTTGGCTCTGCCTACAACAGAAAAAGACGTCTATTTGGATTTTGGAGGAAACAAATTTCTCAGTTAGATGTTTGGCTCTGGCTCATTCCCTAGTAATGCAGAAAACTGGTAATTTCGAGTGAATTCTAGAACAAAGGAAGGCTTTGCAACATGTCCAGGCTACTGTGGAAGCTGCTCTCCCACTGAGGCCAGATAATTCAACAGATTCATTGGGACTTTATGTGTCAGTGGCAGGTAGGCATGCTGATTGGAATATCTGGCAAGCCTAGAGACCTCTAGGATTGTGAAGTAAGTCTCTACCCTCATATGCAGAAAACTAGTCTCCCTCCAAAACAACAACAACAAAAAGAAAAAACAGCTCTTGGCCTGCTACTGAAACATTATGGAAAGTGAATGCTTGGTCATGAGACTGCAGGTTTTGATTTGACCTTATCTGCCCATCATGAGCTGGGTATTACATGATCCGCAGAGTCATGAAGTTGGACATAGGAAGAAAGACTCCATGAATACATGTAAGTGGTACATGTGTGATTGAGCCAGAGCAGTTCCAGATGGCACAGGTAAGTTACATGAAGAAGTTCCCCAGATGCCCAAGGTTCATATCTCTATTATACTGCCTTCTGCTCCCCAGTATGTACCTGTGACCCCATGGACTGTACCATATGTTCAACTGTCAGAGAGAAGTCTATCATCTCTTTCATAGACTGTTCTTCACATTGTACAGGCAGTACCACGAAGGGAACACATGCAGCATTATTGTCCTTTCCATGGTATCCCTGAAAGACAGTGTTGAAGATAATTCTTCAAAGTTACCAGAACTTCAAAAACTGAATGTTAATACATCAGGTCTGAAGATAATAATGAACTGACATGGAAGTATCCTGATTCATGATCTGTAGGCAAAAGTCTGGCTGTGCTGTCAGGAGTATGACTGGAAAATTGGTGACAAAGATATTTAGGGAAGAGGTATATGCATAGATGTCTCCATATGAGCAAGGTATTAAAAATGTTTATATATCACATAAATGTCCACTAAAATTGACAGCAGAAGAGAGCATTAACAGCCAAGTTAATTTGGTGACCTGTGCTGTAGATATCAGTCAACCTCTTTCTTAAGTAACTTGTGTCCATGCCCAATGGACTCATGAACCGTGGGAACATTGTGGAAGAGATAATGATTATCCATAGGTTCAGATACATAGACTCCCACTCACCAAAGCTTGTCTAGTTGCAGCCACTGCTGGATGCCAAATATGCCAGCAGCAGGGAACAATACTAAGTCTCAAATGAGGCTCTATTCCCTGGCATTACAAATTGATTATATTGAACTATTTCCACAATGCAAAGGACAGTGCTTTGTACTTAGTTGTGTAGACACATTCTGGATATCTAGTTATCATTCCATCAAGTAATGTTTCTGCCAAGACTGGGTCTGTATGTTCCCCATCCAGTGGTAGCCTGCACATGGTGCTGTTTCCCAGACTGGGCTTGTTTCCTGGTGTAGCCTTTTTCCCTGTAACCCAAGTTTGAGAATGGTGCTAACTCATTGGGAAAGGCTGGAGTCTGTCTGTCTGTTTCCAGTGTAATAGCAGCCCACATATGGTGCTGGTTCTCAGACTGGGCTCCTTTCCTGGTTTGGTCTTGTTTTCTCTACCTCCAGAATGAGAATAACAGATTTCCTCCATTTTAAATACTTTTTTGCAAATTATCTTTTTTAACAAAACTTTTAATGTTATATTGGATATTCAGGTGGCTTCCCCTGTTAATTTTAATGTGCTATGCTCCTTTGGCTTTTAAAGTGAATAATCTTGAGCTTTCCCCATTTGTGTTGTGGATTTATCTTTGAATTGTATATTGGTTTGTGAGCTAATAGATCAATCAGGGAAATGTAAATTGTTTTCTTTTTCCTCTTTACCTTTTGTCCTATAAGAAGCAAGCACACTAGGATACAGTACTAATTTGGATTTCTTGATGGCACACTAAAGCACATGTTCAGAAATCACATTTCCTCTTAGGATCTATTTTTGGTAAAGAATAATCCTACTGAAAGAGTCCATGTAATTCTCAGTGTTCCTGTGTAAAACAGTTTAATCATGGGCTTATTTTTAAAATAAATGTTTCAGTTAAACTGAATGATGTAATTATTGAATGATATTCTTAGCATTATTTCTTGGTCACCTATAAAATTTTTAAGATTATTTTTTCTTCATATAAATCAACAACTAAGTATAGGTTTATGGTAAAAGTAATGTGGGAAAAGTCTCCAAATTCAGGGGCACAATTTGTTCTTTGCACAAAATTTATTTTATTTTCCACAGAAATTTAATTTTAAATCTCATGGAAATTTTTGATAATACTTTAAAAGCTAGAACATTTATTTCCTTGTATCAATTTTTAAAAACAAATTAAAGATAGATTTATCTATGTAGAACAAGATAAGCACTGTTGTATTAGGGGGAAAATTTCAAGCAGACATTACAAAATTCTACTTTCAAAGATGGTCTTACAGATTTTCCCATTTTCATTCCCACTCTATGTTTCAGGCACTCTTAAACAAGATTTCACTCATATTCTTACTAGCTCAAACAATTAACACAGGAGCATTAGCTGTTTTACACCTCAAAATCACCAAGAGAGCACTAAGAAGAACTTGTGATTTTACTCTTCTTTCTCTCTTCTTTAAAAGAATGTTTTTCATGTGATTTTCCTTACAAAAGAATCTTATTCTGATTTTATTAATTACCACTTCTCATATGTTTAAAACATTGCCATTGTTTCCTTGTGATTTCATTATTATTGCACACCACATAATAAGTCTAGGATCTCTAGGTGTACTTTTTCTGAAGGTGTCTTAATCATTTGTTCCCATTTATGAGAAAGATATATGTGAGAAAAATACATTGCACTGAGTCTGCTGAGAGAATGAGAGAAACAAAAAGCAGCTACTATAGGTCTCAGTAAATAGCTCAAACTTCTAATCTTTTAACTGACATCCTTTGTTAAATTGTACTACCAAACTGTAGAATTTCTAGTACTTTTTTCTATTTCTCATAAATTTTTCTGCAAAAAAACCTATCAACATTCCTATGCATTTGTGAATGCAGTGAATCTTTCTACTGCTGTTTTCTGTAACACTATTTCTCCAGTCATTTACTATTAACTTGCAAGTAGTTTCCTTCATTTGTGTGCCCTGTTAATGCTAATCTCTTCTTTTATTGCCCCAGTCTCATACAAAGTGGTAATGAACACTAATCTCAGTTGATTATTTTTTTTTCATTCTAAGAGTTAGCATACTGATAAAACTCTTTTAATTTTAATATTTCACTTTTCATTTGCCTTCTCAGTGACGTTGTCCTTCTATATTCCCCTTTATTTTCATCTAATACTCAGGGATAAAAGTTGTATGTGGCACTACTTTGATTTCATTTTTCATTTAAAAACTGCATCTTTTCTCTTCCTTTGCAAGAAAAAATCCAAAATTCTCATCTAGAATTTGTCTGATTCTTATAACATTAGGCTTATATTACAAAGTCTTATCATGAGTTCTTATTTTAAATGTTAATAAAAGCATTTATAGTAACATTTTTGCGTACTCATAATTGAAGACTATGCTGTCTTCAATTTTATGTTTTTCACACCATAATAGCATGTATATCACAGATGAATGCCAACTAATTTATAATGAACAAATGGAAGAATAACTGAAATCTTTAATTTCTACTTTCTATCTGCTTTAATGTTGTTAAAATAGTAAATCTGACAAGTAAATTTTAAGTTTCAATTAATCTTTCTATAAGGAAGCAAAATAAATACAGAATAACACCAGACTCACAGATTAGAAAAAAAAAGAAACTTTTCTTCCCTTTACTAATATATCATGGACTATGCAGAAACTTTAAGTAGAATAAAGTGCACAGCAATACATAAAGGTATTCATTGTTATTATTTTTTTTTATTTGCAAAACCAAGCCAAATTTTAGAAGAACATACTGAGAAACGTCTTTATTATTCTAAGTGGAAAAATGATCTCTCTGGACAAATTAACAATTTGTTAATTTTACAACTTTAGTAAAGGATCCCTGCATTTGTAACTAGAAATTAAATGACCATATTTTCTCATGTCTATATACAAATCCATCTATACTTTTCATGTCATGAAATAAATTATATCTTAAAAGAGAAAAGGCATAACTGCATGCTCCAGCAGTGGGTGGAATCCTAACATGCACTGGGCAAACTTGGAACTCTGTGTCCAGGCAGTAAGACCACACCCTGCATCTGATACCACCCAAGGGTGCGCAAGAGGGACCAGTGGGCCATATTGGACTGTGCTGGACAAGCCCCGGGCAGCCAGCAGGCCAGGGAGCCCACCCTAGACCCTGATGGTGCATGCTCCAGTGGTGGGTGGAATACCAACATGCACCGGGCAAACTTTGAACTCTATGCCCAGGCAGTATGACAATGCCCTGTGTCTGATACCACCCCAAGGCATGCGAGTGGGATCATCGGGCCTAACAGGACTGTGTTCAGTGAACCCCAAGCAGCCAGCTGCCTGGGAACCCACCATGGGCTCTGACTGGGGGCAGCGGCGGCGGTGGAATCCCAGCATGCATGGGGCAAACTTGGAACTCTGCACCCAGAGGAAGCTTGGACTAAAAAGGATATCTGTGCTACCTTGAAGGGAGATTAAATGACGACCTCACTAAAACAGAAGATCTCAGCTGGCTCCAGTCAGTGTGGAGTATGGCCCTAAAATAGAGGTGTACATTAGCTAAATAGGGCAAGTATTAAAGTTCCTTCAAAATAACTGTAAGACCTTGGTAAGTCTGACAAGAGTGAGGGTGACCTCTTTCTACACACAGAAAACATCAGGCAGAGTGAGGAGTGTGTCAGAAAGGACTCCCTCAACTTGAAGAAAATCAAAAGGGCTTATGAGATACACAGGCACACAATAGGGACACAGTAAGGCCTAAGCTAACACAAACACTATAGATAGGGAGATAGGATGACCTGTAATAAACTGAAAACAAAGTAGTAGCAGGAACTAAAAGTTGACCTACATCAATTCTACTAGGCTTGTCAGCCCAGAAAGAATACAGAACTCACCCAGCAGGCCCTGCAGCAGGGAGTCAGGTGACTGGCCCAACTATTCAACTGGACAAACATCAACCTTACAGGAGGACACCAAGATACACACTACCAACAGTTCACACTAGTGGGTCTGAAGGACCAAGCACTAACTCAAAAGAGGAAAAAGGCAAAAGAGAAAAACAGAACACAATCTCAAATATCCAGTCCACCAGGTGCAAGTACAAGAGACATTGAAATAGAGGACTCCAAAGTTAACATATGAGAAATCTCTGAAAAGATAGCAAATGAAATAAAAAAACAACTTTGTGAGGCCATAGAAGAAATCACATTAGAAGTACTCTCCCATGTAAAGATGGAAATAACAACCTTAGTAAAGGAGTTGCCGAGTGCAGCTAAAGAAGAAATAGAGAACAAAGTACAGGAGCATGGAAAACTGATTGAAACCTTGAATGAACAATATAGAAAACAAGCAGAATTCATAAAACAAACTGAAAGAGATATCCAAGAAACAAAAAATTCCATTCAAAGCATGTAAACCATTTAAATGAAGCTGAACATAGGATCCTGAGGACAGGATCACAATTAGTGATCATGAAAGGATAGAACTTTTAAAAATAACAAAGCAGCATAAAATGACAATCCAGCAGCTTCAAGATGATGCCAAGGGCAACAATATAAGTAAGATTAATAGGTATTTGGTGAAGATACTGGAGTCAATATAAATGACATATGTAAATATTCACAAAAATAATAGGAGAAAATTTCCCAAACATGGGGAAAATTATGATATGCAGATAAGTGAGGCATATAGAACACCAAACAGTCACAATCAACATAAATCTACACCTAGACACATAATTAAGATCTCACACATACAACATAAAAACAGAATTCTAAAAGCTGTCAGAGAAAAAACACAAGTCACCTATCTAGGAAAGCCCATTAGAATTACAGCACACTTCTCAGCACAAACCCTCAAGGCAAGATGTGATTGGAATAAGATATTTCAAGCCATGAAAGTAAATAACTTTCAACCCAACTGATGTATGCAGCAAAAGTTTCATTCAAATTTAATGGAGAAACAAGATACTTCCATGACAAAGAACAACTGAAGAAATTCATGTCCACCAAACCAACCTTAGAAAGAGTGTTGAAATACATACTAGACAGAGATAAAAATGACTACAATAACCAGAACAACAGAAAGAAACAACCAGGTAAGACAAGCAATTAAATAAAGGGGAAAAGCAGAAAGCAAACTATTGGAACATAACATGGCAAAGTTGAGTCAGTAAATATCAGTATATCCATAAATGTAAATGGCCTCAATTTAACTATTAAAAGAAATAGGTTAACAGAATGGATCAAGAAACATGATCCCACAATATACTGTATACAAGATACACATCTGACCCAAAAGGAAACTCATAGATTAAAAGTCAAAGGATGGAAAACAGCATTCCATGCAACAGGAACCCAGAAAAAAGCAGGGGTAACTATTCTATTTGCAGACAATGTGAACTTAAAACTCAAAATGATTAAAAGAAACAAAGGAAGTCAGTACATACTTGTAAGCCAAAACATTCAGGATGAAGAACTAACAATTATAAATATATATGCACCAAACACAAGAGCATCCAACTATATAAGACAGATACTACAGGACATGAAAAACCAAATACACAAGAACACAATTATTATAGGGGAGCTTAACAACCCATTGTCACAAAGAGATAGATCAACTAGACAAAAAGTCAGCAAAGAAGTAATAGAACTGAATCATACCTGTGAGCAGCTGGGCTTAGATGTTTACAGAGTGTTCCACCCAACCAGAATACACATTCTTCTCAGCTGCACACAGGACATCTCCAAAATAGACCATATATCATCCCATAAAACATTCTTAAGTAAATTCAAGAGTGTTGAAATTATCCCATGCATACCATCTGACCAAAGTGCACTGAAATTGGAAATTAATGGCAAAAGACATTGAAAAACCTGCATGCATATATGGACATTAAACAACAAACTTTTAAACAACCAGTGGGCTACCAATGAAATTAAGGAAGAAATAAAGCAATATCTACAATTTAATGAAAATGAAGAAACAATATATTGTAATCTGGGGGGGGGCAATGAAAGTGATCTCAAGAGGGAAATATATAGCAATAAATAGTCATATCAAGAAAATAGAATGAGCACAAACAAACAACATAATGCTTCATCTCAAGCTACTAGAAAATGAAAAGCAAGTTAAACCCAAAGCTCATTGAAGAGAGGAAATTGTAAAGATTAGAGCAGAAATCAATGCAATCAAAACTAAAAAAAAATACAAAGAATTAATGAACTAAAATCCTTGTTTTTGAAAGAATAAACAAAAGTGACAAACCTCTAGCTAACCTTATAAAGCAAAAGAAAAAAAAACCAACTTCATGCAATAAGGACTGAAAAGGGGGAAATTACTACAGGTCCCATGGAAATTCAAAAGATGATGAACACCTACTTTAAGAATCTCTACTCACATAGAGAGGAAAACACAGAAGAAATGGACAGATTTCTAGAATCATATAAACTACCAAAACTCAACCAAGAAGATATAGCAATATTGAATAATCCAATATCAGCTATTGAAATTGAAAATGTAATAAAAAAAAAAACTACCAACAAAGAAAAGTCCAGGTCCTGATGGATTCACAGCTGAATTCTACAAGAAATTTATAGAAGATTTGATGCCAACACTCCTTAAAAACTGCAATGAAATTGAAAAGAAAGCAGTCCTCCCTAAATCATTCCTGGAGGCAAGCATAAATCTCACACCGAAATCAGATAAAAACCTAACCAAAAAGGAGAACTATAGGCCAACCTCACTATGAACACTGATGCAAAGATTCTCAATAAAATACTAGCAAACAGAAAGCAGCAAATCATCAAGAAGATTATACATTATGACCAAGTGGGGTTCATTCCAGGAATGCAGGGATGGTTCAACATACACAAATCAATAAATATGATACACCATGTCAACAGAGCCAAAAACAAAAACTACAATGTCATCTCAATAGATGCAGAAAAAGAATTCAATAAAGTCCAACACATGTTTATGATAAAAAAACCTTCTAAAACTCAGAATACATGGTGTCTGCCTCACCCTTATAAAGGCCATCTATGACAAACCAACAGCCAATATTACACTAAATGGACAAAAAATAAAAGCTTTCACATTAAAATCAGCAACAAGACAACAATGTCCACTATCACCACTCCTTTTCAATATAGTTCTGGAAATTCCAGCCAGGGCAATCAGACAAGACAGAGAAATAAAAGGAATAAAGATAGGTAAGGAAGAAGTTAAATTATCAATATTTGCAGATGACATGATATTCTATATAGAAGACCCAAAAAAACTCCTTTAAAAGATTGCTAAATGTAAGAATCAAATTCAGCAGTGTAGCTGGCTACAAAGTAAACACACAAAAATCAATAGCATTCCTGTAGACAAACAAGAAACTCACTGAGAGAGACATGATGGAAATATCACCCTTCACAATAACACCTAAAAAAATGAAATACATAGCAATCAACCTATCTCACAATATAAAAGATCTATATGCTGAAAGTCATACTACGCTAAAAAAGAAGATTGAAAAGGAAATTAGAAAATGGAAGGATATTCCTTGCTCTTGACTAGGAAGAACCAACATTGTGAAAATGTCCATACTCTCAAAATTGTTATGCAGATTTAATGCAATCCCAATCAAAATACCATTTATATATCTCACAGATCTAGAGAAAACACTGCTAAGATTTATTTGGAAACAGGAGAAACCTAAAATAGCAAAGGCAATTCTGAGCAATAAAGACAAGGCAGGAGGCATCTCAATTCCTGACTTGAAACTGTACTACAAAGCCACAGTGATAAAATCAACATGGTACTGGCAAAGAAATAGACCTGAGGGCTAATGGAACAGGTTAGAAGATGCAAGTATAAGTACAAAGACACTCTGCTACCTGATATTTGACAAAGGGGCTAAACATGCTCACTGGAGGAAGGATAGCCTCTTTAATAAATGGTCTTGGAATCATTGGCTCTCCACATGCAGAAGACTGAAACTAGATCCATGCCTATCACCATACACAAAACTAAAGTCTAAATGTTTTAAAGACCTATACATTAAACAGAAAGACTAAATCTACTGGAAGATAGGGTAGGTAGAAATTTTGGAGATATAGGGGTAGGTAGAGAATTCATGAACAAAATGCAAACTGCATGGGAAATGCCTCAGAGAATCAACAGCTGGGATCTCATATTATTGAAAAGTTTCTGTAGTTCAAAAGAAATCACCATCAGAGTGCAAATAAAACCCACAGAATGGGAAAGAATTTTAGCCAGCAGCCCCTCAGACAAAGGACTTATTTCAAAAACATATAAAGAATTGAAAAACATCCAGCTCCCCAAATTTAAAGACCCTCTCCAAAAATTGGCATCTGAGATGAGCATTCAGTTCTCATATAAAGATATACAAATGGCAAAGAAATACATGAAGAAATATTCACCATCCCTGGTCATTCAAAAAATGCAAATTAAAACAATATTGAGATTCCATTTCACTCCTGAAAGAATAGCTGCCATCAAGAAATCAACTGATAACAAATGCTGGTGAGACAGCAGGGGAAAAGGAACAGTGCTTCACTGTTGGTGGGTGTGTAGACTGGTGCAACCTCTATGGAAATCAGTATGGGGAATTTTCAGAAGACTAGGAGTGGAAGCTCCATTCACCCCAGCTAGTCCCTTCCTGGGTATTTTCCCAGAAAAACTGAAACAATCATATCACAGTGATATATGTGCCTCCATGTTCATGGCAGCACAATTTGTAATAGCTAAATCTTGGAAACAACCAGGATGCCCATCAACCACAGAGTGGATGAAAAAGATGTAGTATTTTTATACAATGAAGTATTACTCAGCTATGAAGAAGGATGATCTTGAGGCCTTCATAGGTAAATGGAGACAATTGGAGGCTATCCTCATTAGTGAAATAAATAAGAATCATATTTATAAATATTGCATTGTGTCTCTAGTGTAAAAAGTAACAAGAAATTTAGGAGTAATAAAACCCAATATGTGTAATTGCTATTGTAAAAAAGAAAGGAAAAAGAAAGTGCTCTAAAGATATAATTGTACGTATGTTTAAATGCATAAGATGAATGACCATGTTACTGGTTTTGTTAGATCATGGAGCAGAACAATATATTAACAGTCTCATTGTTTGAATATGTACTTTGTATGTTTTAACTTTGTAACTTGAACAACTATTTCCAAGATGACAGTATGTAAGTTATCAAGTAATGATTTCTTAGTATTTTTTGTTCTTTTCCTTTTTCCCTTGGAATGCTGTATTTTTACTACCCTTTTTTCTGTTTTGTTTTGTTTTACATTCTTTTTAAATAAAATGAAAAAAAGAGAAGGGGCAGAAAGTTGCATATACCCTTATAATCTCTGCTTTAGAAAATATATAAATGTAATGTATTTTTCCCATTTCAATCTCTACAAGAAAAGGAAAGTAATGTCAAATCTCATATAAAGATTTTTTGTTAAGTGTCTCAGTACCAATTTTAATGGCCAGTAGCCTTTTATTATGTTATTCCCTTTTATTCATGATAAGGCTTACATTATTCATGTGGATTCAGAGTGAAAATTCTTAAACATAAAAAGCAGATGTTGCTTCAAATATTTGTTTAGTGCTGTTTTGGATGGACATTCTTTGACTTCATCCTTTTGGATTAAAAAAAAATCAGTGCTGGATTTTAATTTCTCAGGAAAGGAAGAATGAGTCAACTCCTAGGACA
The DNA here is from genome assembly GCA_004027295.1 of Dolichotis patagonum. Classification (NCBI taxonomy): domain Eukaryota; kingdom Metazoa; phylum Chordata; class Mammalia; order Rodentia; family Caviidae; genus Dolichotis; species Dolichotis patagonum. The sequence continues at coordinate 29,544 of PVJX010020062.1, forward strand.
TTCCCCAGCCATGCTTACCAGACAATTGCTGTACAGGAAATAGAGTATTGATCTCAAAAGTGAATCATTCCATTGTGTCTAGTCATGTGAAAAAATATTTTTATTTTCTCTCATTTCAGATATATGCATAATAAAGTTTCTCCTGACCCCAAAATAAAAGTTTTTAGCTTACCAAACTTAATAAATATCTTGTTTGTCTTAATTTCAGCTTCACATTAGTAATAAGTTCCTTTGAGGATATAAATACTTTTCTTGGTAAAATGAGCCACAATTCATATACACTGTATTTCAAAGGTTATTACTTCCACAATTAAAGGAAAAGAATACTATGGTTTATGAAATTAGTGTATCTCATACTACCAAGTTATAGGTTTCCATTCAGTGAAGAGGAACTCATTATAGTTGTTGACAACTGATAAAATATATTTAATTTTTTCCAAAGAATTGAATTGCACATGTAACAAAAAACACAAGCATTTTTTTCAGTACAGTGTTATGAAGGCTCATTTGCAATATTGCATGTTTGGGGAGTCTTTCCTTCAAAATTTAAGGCTTTTTTTCACTTGAATAACAAGAAAACTATACTACTACAAAAGGAGACAGTTGGAGCCAGGGACACAGTGCCTGCCTGGCACGTGTGAGGTCCTGAGTTCAATTCCTATTCTGAAGGGAAAGAAAAGAAAAAAAAACAAAAAAGAAAAGAAAAGAAACGGTGGATTCATAAAAAAGTTTTGTGTTACATTTCAGCTCTGAGATAATTCCTTTAATTCATTAAGAAATTGTTTCATTAAATAATATTTTAAACAATTGTTTTCCCTCTTAAAATGAAATGGGGTTTGAAAAGCATATTGCTGCAAAGTTTCATTTGTATTTTCATTTAATGTCCTAAGCTTAGTGAAACTTTCTCCTAAAATTCCATATTAAATCGATGATTTAAAAAATGGGACTACCTTTTACTAATTTTCATACTTTCTTGAAATATTACAAAGTAAAACTTATGGTTAACTCAGAATTGTATGGAAATGAAATCAAGAGAAAATTTAAAGATTTCATATATTCTGGACACTTGACCACAGTGTTAAGAGGCTGGGAAAAAACACAAATAATAAAATTAACTTTATATAAGCACATTCATACTGGGTGAGAGCACATATGGTTCACTGAATAAAATCCTTCTTCCCTACAGGCTGACTCAAAAACACTTAAAAACTGATTTAAAATTCAACAGTGATTTTATTTCCATAACATTTAGTAACATTGCTAGTCTATAATTATAATAGATGTAGCCAATTTTTGAAGGCTTTTGAAACAGAAGCCAAACATTAAGTTTCTGTTTCCTGATGCTTCATTGTAAAGGATACAGGGCTCACAATGCTATTTTCATGGAAGCTAGGACACATGCTGGGGAGAAAGATGCTTTGAAGTTATCAGAAATGTTTTTTTTTAAGTTAAATGACCTGGAAAAAAGCAGAGCTGTCTGTTAGTATTATCAAAAGCACTTAGATGCTTTGTTACCCTTGGAAGTCAAACTTCAGTGTAAAAACTTTTTCCAGAAGCAAATATTTGAATGGCTCTCATGCCCATCAGTGAAGCATTTGCATGTAATCTAAACAACAGCCTGAAATAGGATAGCTGTAACACACATGACACCAAATTTTATGATTTCAAAAGCTCTGGTTTTGTTTTCAAATACACATGTGTAGGGAAAAAAACAGACATTTACAATTCTAGACTCCTTTTTTCTTCTCTTTGATCTACCAAGTGACCAGAAGCAGTCAAGTGTTAGTTGCTCCCAAAACTGAAAGCCATATCATTACATAGTAAAGTGAATTACACTGAAGGATTCTCCCTGTATGACTTTCTTTTTTGCTCTTATCTCTGTATCTTTCTTAAATATACAGAGTCATCTGAAATGTGCTCTTATATTAGTCCATATATCTTGTCATGATACTTAGGGCAGAGGGATGATAATTATACTGTTCTCGGAAAGAGAGACTCTGAATTGCTCATTTTATTGTCATTATTATTTTTTATTTTATTTAAATAAAAAAACAGAAAAGGGGTAGAAATAATACATAATTTCAAAAAAATAAGCAGTAAGAAATCACTAGTTGATAAATTACATATTGTCCTCTTAGAAATAGTTGTTCAAGTTACAAAAGTAATGCATACAAAGTGCACATATAAACAGCGAGACTAGCATTATTATTTTGAAGCAATTTGTTCATATATATATATATATATATATCACTTTAAAAATCTTATATGGAACATTTTTGGTTCCACAGTGATCCTGTGGATTACAGTTTCTGAAATAATATTACTAAATTGTCTGACAATCTGATAAATATTTTAAAAACCTTTTTTAATGGAATATAATGCACTATTGATGAAAAGTGATAATATTTATTTTTAATATGCAAATAAGTATCTTTGTGAGAAAAGTATAAAATTTTGATATGCAGAATTCATTTCCCTATTCCTATAAAGCAGTTTCTAAATATGTTACAGATTTCACAATCTTTTCTCCATCTAATAAAACTATAGTCCTATAAAATAAGATTCAGTGTTCAGAGTTATAGCTCTGATTCCTTGTAGTAGCTCAATAATTGTGATTTTATTAGGCAAGTAGTACTTATTAAGCTTATGGACTGATTTTTGTCAATTTTCTAATTTTTTATATATTTTATGTAATTTAATACAACTCTAAGTAATCATTAAATACCCAATCAGATAAACAAAAGAGCTGGCATTTTTGCTGACAAATGACTGGTTAGATATCATGACTTTTTATGGTCACTTTATAGTAATGTAGATATATAGTATATGCAAGAGGCATACTAAGTCCATAAAGTATATAGACTAGACTAAACATTTAAGTATGAAGCAGAGATAATGCCTGCAAAATTTTGAGTATAGTGGCTGGCAACTACTAAGCATTCTTTACATGTTCCTTACTATGATATCTCATAAGTAAATATTTCCTCATAGTGTAAAAAATGTATATAACAATGCAGAAAGGACAAATAAGAGGCTGAAATTTATATAACACAGGATTTGAATAAATATTTTAACATAAATTGAATCTTTGGCATGGTACTACATAGTACAATATATAGAAAACTACATTTATAAAAAAAGACTTAAAACAGAATAATCTAAAATTACAGAACATGGAGCATTAGACATTACTTTCAGTTACTGGCAAACACTGTAAGAAAGTAGAAGACATTCAAGATGGAAGGAACTGCAAGAGCTAAGAGAAGGAAGTTGAGTTGCTAAAAACATTAAACTATGATGTAAAATTTTTAGAACTTTGTACTCTGAAAATTGGTGACTCATTTATAGCAGATGTAGAAACCTGAATTAATACACTTTTCAGTGCATTTAAGAGATCACATGCTGTCAAACAAAGAATATCAGTTTGAAGTGCACATAAGTTTCCTTAGAAGTTTGTTTAAACAATATATAGTTCTACAGAATATTTCATTTAGAATTCCATAAAATTGAATGTGTATTTGCTTAAAGATCAATGCATTTTACCATAAAATTAAAAAAAAACAATTATGTTGATACATTTTTAAGACCATAGTTTGACTTGTTATGAATATGAATGATTATTTTATGTTTGACATATATTATATTTAAAAGAGATGGGCAGGCATAGTGGATTTGCCTAATAAACAATGTCATCTTTATTTTATTCTTAACAAATATTATTTCTTGGAGGCTATTGAAAAATTAGGAAGGATGAAAGGATATGCAGTTGAAAAGTGATCATTTACTTCTGGTGTCAAACATATGAATACCATGTGAATTAATACCTGCAATTATCTGACAATCTGCCCACAGAACCAAAGGTTTCCTATATACTAGTTTCCATTGAAAAACACTGTAGTGCTGTAACATCCTTCAGATGAGTTACTCTAGTGAGTGCATGTTTTAGAAAGAAACATAATCAATAGGATATCCTAAATCTCTTCCTTGACTCTTGAAACTCAAGTCTAATTTTTTTTTCAATCCTCAATCCCAAGGTACATAATACCCTTGCTTGGTGAATATGTCTTTTTAGACTTTTAAGCATTCTAGCACATTTTCATCATTATCAGCTTGTGTTCCATCTCACTCCAGAAAGAATGGCCAAGATAGAAAACACTACCAACAACAAGTGCTGGAGAGGCTGTGGGGAAAAAGGAACTCTTCTGCACTGTTGGTGGGAGTGTAGACTGGTGCAACCACTGTGGAGGTCAGTCTGGAGATTCCTCAAAAAGCTGGGTATGGAAGTCCCATTTGACCCAGCTATTACACTTCTAGGCATATTTCCAGAAGAA
>PVJX010020063.1:0-33875 GCA_004027295.1 Dolichotis patagonum
GTGACCTAAAACAATAGCAACATAGCAATTTCTCATGAAACTTGACATGGCTTGGCAAACATAAATTGTCTTTACTTCACTTAGCATCTGCTAGGTCAGCTTAAATTGTTGGGGCTGGAAGAATCTCAAAACTTGAATCAAGTAGATAACAGTTGATGCTGTTACTTGGAACTGTAGATGGAACTTTTGGCTGAAATATCCACAGGTGACACCTTTGCAATGCACAAATATTCTTTTAAAATATTGGTTGAGACCAGGGATTTATCTCAGTGGCATAAGCACCTGCTTGGCAAGCGTGAGATTGCGAGTTTGATCCACAGTACCAAATAAATAAATAAATAAATAAATATAAAATAAAATAAAATAAAATATTGGTTGAATTCAAGAGTAAGCACTTCAAGAAAGAAAACCTAAAAGAAGCTATATTGTCTTTTCTAGACCTAGCACATTAGTACCATTACACTCTACTCATTATAAGTGAATAATTAAGGTTAGTCTTCATTCAAGGGAAATGGAAACATATTTCATAATGACACAATGAATGTAAAAACTTCCAGATAGATTTTTATACACAAGTTTTTCCTCTGGGCAAATATTTTTTCTGTTCCCTCTCACATTAAAAATATACTTTTCACCTTCTAAGACCTACGAAGTCTCATCCATTATGGCATCAAACTCATTATCAACATTGAAAGTCTTGATACATATTAGAACCAGCTGTGAGTGAGCTCCTCAAATGCACTTCCTTAATTATAACTCCTCAAACTGAAAAGATATATTACATATGCACTCAAGATACCTTCAGCATACATAGAATAACCATGTACAGTGTGCACAAGCATTGAGTAAGTGCTGTAAAAATTCAAAAGTTGGGAAAGTGAATTCCATTATCAGCAGTAATTCTGACAAACATTAGACATACATACATGTTGCAGCTTTCTTGATTAGGGTTTAGTTCTGCTGCCTGTGAACTATCCTCTATGGTCTTTTCTCTACCCATGAGACTGTTGATCTTTTCTCTTCCTCCTCTTACTCTTAGAGGTCAGTGCAGTATCTGCATCTAAGTCGTTTTCTCGGTACTCTTGCTGACTCTTGTTTGTGATTCCAGAAGCCATTTTTTTTTTTATCGGTACCAGGGATCGAACTCACGACTGCCTGCTTGCAAGGCAGGCGCTTATGCCGCTGAGCTAAATCCCCAGCCCCGAGAAGCCATTTTTTATTCTATGTCTTTTTTGCTTTAGACTAAGCTTTCAATAGTATAATTCTCTCACATTTTTTTTTTAGTTTCCTATGAATTCTTTTGGGATTCACTCTATTTGACATAAGCCACACCATCACTTTCATAGAGACAATCCTTTATTTATATTATTTAAAAAATAATTCAAAAGTAAAAGTTGCATATTTATTTATGATGTAAAATTATATTTTGATATATGTGTATATTCTAGACTGGTTAAATGAAAATGAAACTAGTTAACATGTCCATTACATCATATACTTTTTTTGTGAGGAGAGAACACCTAAAATCTACTCTCAGCAATGTCCAAGTGCAATACAATTCAGTGTTATTGATTATAGTCAGCATGATGTATACTTTTCTACTTTGGATTTCTTGTTAGGCTGCTGTGCGAAAATACTCCTGTTTTTTTTTTAAAGTTCTATTAAAATATAAGCCAAACTGTTAACAGCCTTACAGGAATGTCTGTTTTTTTTTTTTTTTTTTGGAGGACCACCCTTGAACCTTTCTGAGATAGTAAAAAGATTGGTAGAGTCATGTCCTTTGATTCATCTCAGACCATATTTTCTTACAGTGTTTTGAGTCTGATCTCTACAAACTCATTTTGAAACTAATTTTGAAATTTCCATATTATTTGCTACCTGGAGTATCTTGGAATTTGATACGATTGTATTTTTACAGTAGCAACTCATAGTCCCTTTTATGTAACATTATTTCTTTGCCTTATTTCTCTCCCCTCACTTTGGTTACTGGAAGCTAGAAAAAGCAAGGTGGCAACTTTGATACTGTACCTGGACATTACCTTGCCATGCAGCTTACTAAGGATATTTTCTGTTTCTCATGTAAATACAGAATTCAATATTGTTAAATTCCTGGCCATTACTTACAAAGTATTTGCTCTCCTTCAATTTACAAATATATTTTCCTCAATTTAAATCTGCATTGCCAGCCCCGCCTGCAGCTGCCATCATGCATGCATTACACAGCCTCTTTAAGATGTTAGGCTTGGGCTATGGTATAGCTTAGTGGTGGAGTACTTGTCTAGTGCGTTTGAAGCCACGGTTGGTTACCTAGCACCACACACACTCACACACACACACACACACACACACACAATGCTAGTCTTTCTTCCACATTCTTTTTGAGGTCCCAAAGGAATTCCTAGTGTTTTAGGGTTTTAGTATTATAATACTCTTAGAAGAATTTCAAGGTACTAAATGTAAAAAAAAAAATCCATTTGTCTATTGATGGATAACAAACCACCACCAAAATATGGGACTATAACAACATAATTTTGCTTATGCTCCATTAAGTTTTGACTGGGGCAACTTGAAAGACTGGAACATAATCATCCGAAAGTGTCCACATACGTGTCCACTGCCTGATGCTGGAGGTCTCCTGGAGCCATAGCTGTGGGTATCAGCTAAACATCTATCTGTGCTGTCTGCACATGTGTCTCAGAACATGGTGGCTGGCATTCAAGGGTGCGTTTCTCAAGAAAGAGCCACACACACAAAAATGACTGTACTGCCTTTTCTGGCATGGTCTTGGTAATGATGCAACCTCATTTTTCAATGCATTTTATTTGTCTGATAAAAGGAAATAATATAAGATGAACAATAGTCAATGGGAGACAGTTAAAGTGAAACGTCTGATGAAAAGAGGGATAAAAATCTGTGGACATGTAACATGTTTATAAACCACAATATCCACACAGTGTTTATATAAAACTAACATAATTTCCTTTTATTTCCCATTGACCTGACTGGAAGCTTCTAATGTAACTATTAATAAAAACCTTTGTTGAAAACATAAAATCTGGGGTAAACATAAGACTTGGCAGAATATTCTGGATGAGCTCAATAATGGAATGGAGATGACAGGAATGAGGACCCAGGGAAAATTACCAAACAAGCTCATTTTTGTATAATTGGCATTCCATAATGGAAGGGAAAAAGAGTAGTGTGTGATGAGTATACAAAGAGATAATAGCTAAAAATGTCTAATGTTAGTGAAAGTCATAAATTTAATAGAGAAATTCCATAAAATCTAAGCAGAATAAACACAAAAAACCCATGCCAACACACATTATAATCAGCCCTCTGAAAACAAAAGACAAGGAAAAAATTTTAAAAACAGCAAGAGAGAACAATGCATTAACTATGTGGGGATAATAATTCACCTAACAGTGAACTTCTGCTCTGAAATCATGGAGGCCAGAAAGAATTGGCTCAACATTTTCAAGGGCATAAAAGTCTCTTAAGAATATAAATAACATAGATGCTTTCTAAAGTGAACAAAAGCAAAGAAAATTTGTTACCAGAAAAAATTGCTCCAAACAATTGTTGTGGGAAATTTTTTAGACCAAATGTAAATAATACCAAATAATCACCTGGAATATCAGGAACAAAGGAAAAACAGTAATGATAGCTATTCTGGGGTTAAAATAATTTCCCCTGAGCATTTTAGAATACATCTGATAAATTAAGGCAAAATTATTACATTGATAACTTTTTCAATGTACACTGATTGCATACATGGCATTCCTAAATTAGGAATATAATTAGGAAAATAATTAAAATTATGTAATCATAAGGTTTGTTCATTCTAGTTAAAGTGGCATAACACTAAGTCTAAATAATAGATAAAAGGTACATATTTATCTCTCGATCAAGCACTAAGTTATAAAAACAGAAATATAGTCAACCATACAATAAACTGGAATGCTATAACTTTTTGTATATTCCAGAGGGTAGTAGAAAAATGGCAGAGAAACAAGAAAAAAAAAAGAAAAACAGAGATTGAATAATAAAGGTAAACCTAAATTCAAATATACCAATGACTACTTTAAACATGTATAGTTTAAGCACATTAATTGAAAGGCAAAGATTCTCAGAAAGTGTCTAAAAAGAAAACCTACAAGGAAGCTAAAGATGAAAGGATGGGGGGATTATACTATACAAATACTAATCAAATACAGATACTAATCAAAAAAAAGCTAGTGATAAGTTGGGATACACTACAATAAAAGAATCACCAAGATGGCAAAGCAAACCTAAATGAGTATGAACCCAGAACAGAGCTTTAAAATACACAAGGAATGGGGCCAGGGATTTAACTCCGTGATATGAGTGCCTGCCTGACAAGCACAAGGTCTTGAGTTTGATCTCGGGTACCAAAAAAAATAAAAAAATAAAAATAAATGAAATAAAATACATGAGCAAAAAAAAAGGCAAAAAAGAAACAAATACACAAATCCATAATTACATTTGATAGCCTCAAATTCTTTCAGTATTCAAAAGAAAAAAATCAGAAGAGACATGAGAAAACTGAACACTATTGACTGAGTAGATTTAATTCACTTTAGTGAAGCATTTCAACCAATAAAATCAAAGCACATATTCTTTCAGAGGCACATGGAACAGTCGCCAGCTGAAGCTATAACTGGGGTTATTAAATTTTAAAGAATTTAATTGATATCACATAAAATATATTCTCTAACAGAATTGAACTGGAAACTAACAACATAAAAATGATGGAAAAATTCCAAACATGGAAATTAAACAACATATTAATAAATAACCCACAGCCAAAAAAGGAAATTACAGGGAAGATTAAAAAAATATTGTTCTGAAAAAAATCTAAAATTTAATATATTAAAATTTAAGATACACCTCTAAAAGAATCTGAAACTCACAGTGTAAAATGTTTATGTTGGAAAAGTGGAGTGATCTGAAATCAATAATTCAAGCATTTGCTTTAAGAAATTAAGCCCAAAGCCTCAATTGAAAATGACAAAGAGAAGGAATTGAAAAAAGAAAACTTGTAGGAGGAAAAAAGTATTTTATTAGTCTTTAACAGGATTAATAATATTGATAAAGCTTTAGCAGAACAGGAAAAAAAAACAGAATGAACACAAATTAACAGTAGCAAGAGTGAAAAGTAGTAAGAATGCCCTAAAAATATTTAAGGAAAATAAGGTAAGATTATCAATAATTAATTATGCATAAATTTAAAATTTTCCATGAAAAAGATCAACATATGAAAATTCATTACCATGACATACTCATAAGATGGAATCAGGATTCTATACAGCTTTGTAACTATTGAAAACTGATTTTTTTTTTTGAGGCAGGATCTCAGTAAGTAGTTCAAGGCTGGCCTTGAACTCACTACGTAGCGCAGGCTGCCCCAGCAATCCTTCCATCTCAGCAGACTGCTGGGATTGCAGAAGTGTACCACAATACCAGGCTCTTAAACTGAATTTTAATTATAGAAAACTTAAAAAGAAGAACGGTTTCACTGGCAGATTTAAAGACAAATATCATCAATTCTACTTTATCTTCCTGAAAATAAAGGAACAAGAATGATTTCCCAAATCTGTTTATGAGACCAGTACTCCTTTAGTATCAATACCAGACAAATAGAGCAAGAAAATAAATCTACAGATCAGAATCACTCATTCTTGAACATTACTGCAAAAATCAGGAAATTGTATGTAGCAATACATACAAAGAATAATCTTTACTGGGCACCATGGCAGATCTGTATAACTACCATACTAATTGCCTGAAAGAGTAGAAACCATATAATGGTATCAACAGGTGTAGAAAAAAATCTTTAATAAAACTTCACCAGCAATTAATGATAAAGAGCAACACAACATTTCTCACCAAGCTAAGAATAAAAGACACTTGTCTTAACATGTTAAAGAAACCAAACAACTACAGAAAACACAAAACAAACAGAAATCCTCCAACTGATGTCCTATTTCTTGATGAAAGATAGAATGTTGTCCTCCTTAAAACAGGAGGAACTGAAAAATACTTTCATCACTTCAACTGAACATCATAAAGGCTGGGAAAGGAGAGAATTGTACCTGCAAGAGACAATACTGTCTAATAAAATATCCAAAATAGTCTACAAAACCACAAAGAACCAATAAAGGTGTTTAGCAATGTTTTGGGAAACATAATCAACACATAATAATCAAGGTTATTCTTAGATGCTAACAATGAACCTTTGGAAATTGAAAACAATTTTAAAACACAATGTCTCCAGCCAGGCCTATGGCACATACTTGTAATTCCAGTGCTTGGGAAGCTAAAGTAGGATGATCACAAATTTAAGGCCAACCTGGGTAACATAGCAAGCTCAAGGCCAAACTTGGGACAATGAGACTGTGTATCAAAAAATAAATAAATAAAAAGACTGCACAATGAGATACTTAGATTTAAATATAACAAAATATTTACAAATTTTATATGCTGAAAACTACACAATACAGATGAAAGATGTCAGTGAAGGCAGAATTAATTAAGATACACTGTTTACGGATCAGATGATTCAGCATATTAGAAGTGTCAATTCAAATGTTATTCCAGTCAAAATCCCTACAAGATTTTAGAAATAGATATAATACAAGTTTATTCTAAAATGCATATGGAAAAGCAAAAGAACTAGAACAGCCAAAGGGGGGAAAATCTGAAGCAAAATAATATTTGTGTTAATTTCAGAATTACTATGAACTTATAATACTCAAAACAGTGTGCTAATACTTAAGAGTTATTAAAAATATAGAGTATGAGACAGACCCACACAAATATGGGCAGTGGATTTTTTACAAAGTGTGGTGACTCAATGGAGAAGTTAATATTTTTTTTAAAAACTGAGCAACTGAGCATCTAAATGCAGAAAATAAAACTCAAACCTTATACCATGTGTAAAAATTAATACAATATGAATCTCAGTTTTAAACATAAAACATAAACTGTAAGAGAACAAAATCTTCACATGAAGCTAAGAAAATAGTTCTTAAATATGACACCGTGGTTCAATTAGTAAGAGAAAAAATGATAAATGGGATTTCGTTAAACTTTCAAACTCATGAATGACTATTAACAGAATGAAAAATCCAGCTATGAGCTGCAAGAAAATATATGTAAATCACACATCCAACAAAGCAATATATAGAAGCTATTCAACAACCTCTCAAAACTCACCAATAAGACAAACAATATAATTTTTAAAATGTGTAAAATATAGCATGTCATCATAGAAAATAACATGAGAATATGCTCATTACTGTCATTAAAATCAGTAAATACTACTTTACCTCCATCAGAAAAGCTAAAATTAAAGAAATGACAATATTACAATTGGTAGAGAGGGTGCACAGCGACTGTAGTTCTCGTAGCTTCCTGAAATGCAAAATGATATAGACGTTCTCAAAAATGGCTTGGCGATTTCATATAAAATTAAACATCACCTAACTGCTTGACTCAAAGGTCACACTCCTCATTGTTTGCCATAGAGCAATGATGACAAGCCGTTTAGAGCTTTCAGTGGTATAAACATCCTGCTGTGGCGCACATGCCGTAGGGTTGCCACCACTGCTAGAGAAATGAAAACATATGATCACGTAGTATACGTTCACATAGTTCACATAGCTCCATGAAAAGCTGCCAAAAGCTGGAATCAACTTGCTATGGTTTGGGTCTTGATGAGTTGGCTCCCAGCTGATGGCACTTTTGAAAGGTAGAGGAAATGTTAGGAGATGGAGCCTAGTTAGAGGAAGTATATCACTGAGGCCGTACGCTTAAAAGGGTATATTAGAACCCAAACCCTCTCCTCTTTTGCTCTCTTTCACTTCCTGTCCACCGTGATATGAGCAGCTTTGCTCTGTGACACACTGCTTGCTAGGATATTTACTTAGCACAGCATATGCTCTACTCGCCATGGGTCCAAAGGAAGGAACCATGTGACCATGGACTGAACCCTCAGAAACCAGTAGCCAAAATAAATCTTTCCTCCTCTTTAACAGTTTATCTCAGGTATTATGTCATAGCCGTGGAAACCTGACTAACACACAACAGAAACGTCCTTCATTTTCTAAGTGGATGAATTAATTGTGATTTTTTTTCCATACAGTAGAACACTATTCAGCAACTTTCAAAACACAATAAAGTGAGAGAATTTGAAATGCATTATGCTGAGAAAAGAAACCAGTCTGAAAAGGCATGATTACATTAAAATGACATTCTAGAAAAGGAAAAATCATAGCTACAGAAAGTAAATCAGTGTTTATTATGAGTTAGAGTTAAAGAGAAACTGTGACTAAAAAGGAACAGCGTGAGAGACTTCTTGAGGTGATAGAACTGTTCTTCTTTGTTATGGTAGTTACAGAAATCTATACATGTGTCAAAATTCATAAAACTATGCATTAAAAAGAGAAGTTACACTGTATCAAGTAAAATTTAAATGTATTTTTAAAGTAAATAATTTTAAATAATCTGAAGGCTAAGGTACAAATTAGTTATCATTTTTGTGTTAGTCAGCTTTTCATTGCTGTGACAGAATGCCTAAGAAAAACAGTTTAGAAGAGGAAAGATTTATTTTGGTTCATAGTTTCAGAGATTTGAGTTTATGGTGGTTCCACTGTTTCTAGACCTGTAGTCAGACAGAAGCATCATGATATGGAAGGCATTCTGGAGGAAAACTGATCACCTCATGGGAGCCAGGAAACAGTGAGAAGAAAAGAGCCCGGGAGAAGGGGCTAGGGACAAGATACACCTTTAAAAGGAACTCCCTCCCCAGTGGCCTGCCTCTTCCCACTGAGCTCTATCTCCTATAGCCCATTCAGCTATGAGCTCACCAGTTTATTAATCCACTGACAAAGGTAAGCCCTATGGTTCAATCATCCGTCTAGGTTTCACTCTGGACATTGCTGCATTAGGGATCGAGGCTCAGTACATGAGCCTCTTGGAAGACACAGCAGATTCAAGCCATAAAAATTTTCAACTCTTGAGATATTTTAGTGCTTGAGATATTTTAGAACTTTAAGACTATAAAACTTGCCTTTGTAACTTTTAAAAACTCAAGATTTTAAACAGCAATTTATTTTTATATAGAAACACAAATGACAAATATAAAAACTGGATATCAAGAATTTTCAAAGCAATTTCTAAAATATACTACACCATCAGTATATTTTCAGCCTGTTTTCTTAGATTGTTTACTTGAATATATAGAACTCCATCACTAAGTATTTGACCACCTACTATTTATGTTCATTATGAAAACAGTGTTGCTTCAAGATCCTTAAATACCTTCTAATCATTAAAGAAAGTTTAAAATCTGTTCACTATGGCTTTATGATTGTTTCGTTGTTTTTCCCCTAGAAGTTGAAGCTACTACTGTTTAGTAATCATTGAGATTGCTAATTAACTTTAAAATCCTATACCCTCAATATTTTCAATACACTTTCATGCTGTTTACTTTAGAAGAAAAATTAAAAGCTAAAAATAACTTAAAAGGAAAAATTAAAAGCAAAAGCAGAACTAACCCTTGTCTTTGTTAAATAAATTTCCTACTTCCTGTTCCTGAGTTTGAGCAGCATGAATAAGATATATTACAGACTTTCAGTTCTTCTTTCATATAACCTTAGGATTAGAGGTCACATTAAGTTATTCAAAAATAATTTTAACTGCTGAAGGAGTATGCATTCTCAGCCTTCTTGTGCTTATCACAAAATATTTCTGCTTTTGGGGTGCAGGGCAACTCAGCCCAGTTTAATCCCCTTGCTTATATGATAGACTGCAATGGTATTAGATCTTGCTAATAAAAACTTCAGTCAGGCATATGTTTTACTTTCAAATTACTCAAAAACAAACTGGAAATGCAAGCATTTAAAATAATAACTACAAAAATAGTTATCTCTAGAATCTGGAAAGAAAAATGACTTTGCTTGGGTAGATAAATAAAGGCCACAAAACCAGCTGTGCTTACATGACCCCCCCCCTTTCGCAGGACCAATTACACATGCAGAATTATACGCATTCAGAAAATCCACTAGGTCTTTGAGAAAGTCTTTCAAAAATGGGTGTTAATCCAGAGGTTAGCACGTTTTTTTCTGTAAAGGGGCAGACTGTAATCTTTATTTCCTGGTACTAAAGATTGAATCCAGGGCCTTTGCATTGAACTACTTCCTTAGCCTATTTGTCCAATTATTCATTCATTCATTCACTCATTCTTGCATACATTTAATTTTTAGGTAGTCTACCTAAGTCTTTAAGTTTTTCAGCCTGGCCTCCAACTTGCAATCCTCCTGCCTCAGCCTCTCAGAAGACTTGGATTACAGACATACATCACCGCATGGTAATTATTTTGTGCTTTGTATTCCACATGGTTTCTGAGTGAAAGCAATCATACATAATATGTAAATAAATGGACATGGCTATATTCCAACAACTATTCATAAAAACACGTAATGCCTACTTTGGGCCCCAGGGCCATAGTTTGCCAACTTCTGCATTAATCAAATCAATAGAACTAAATATAAGAATTTTAAATGTTAATTACTTGGCCTATTGATAAAACAACAAAAGATTTACAGCTAATAAATTTTTGACTTCTTATTAATAAAACTAATGATGATCCCTTTTTTTTGCAGATACCTGAACATTCTTCTTACACAAGCAAAATCTCAACTCCTAAGAACATTGTTCCTATTCTAAAAAAATCATATTTACACTAAAAGTTATTGGGGATGCTAAGAATTCTTGAAATTAAAGAAGAGCTTCATTAGTTGTGTTCTTCCTCTTTCTTTCAGGCTTCTGCACTGAAGTGGCCAAGAATCTGAATGGGTGAAAATCTGTGTGAAAGCTTCTGTCTGTATCAGTGTGGCTAATCACGTCTGTGTTCATTAGCAGCTCTCTCCCTCACAATCCAGCCCTGCAGAGATCTTTACAGCAAGTCCTATTAGAGCCAAGTCTACTCCATGGCAAAGTGCTTTGAGCTTGACCCTTTGATTTTGACTGAGACAAGAGCTACCTGTTGACACATAATCCCAAACTTACCTCACAGTTTCTGAAAAATAATAAGAATTTTAGCTGAGACTGTCCCAAGTGACAATGGGAATGGTGTAAGAAGCATAAGTGTCATGACCAGATCACCTAATTTGTGTCTAAATGTGGAATGTTACTGTTCAGAACAGCGAATCTGGCATCATCTAAAGGCACTGAAATCCAGGTGAGTCAGCAAGTCAGCAGCAAGTAGTACAGGCTTTTTTCAACTGTGTTAAAAACAGCAATTACCACTGAATATAAAGTATATCCTGCTTTTAAAAAGTTCTGATGCTGCTGCAGAGGT
Source organism: Dolichotis patagonum (assembly GCA_004027295.1). Taxonomy (NCBI): domain Eukaryota; kingdom Metazoa; phylum Chordata; class Mammalia; order Rodentia; family Caviidae; genus Dolichotis; species Dolichotis patagonum. The sequence goes on from PVJX010020063.1 coordinate 11,387, forward strand.
AATGCTTTTATTTTATTTATTATGAGCTGCCCACATGTACTTCTTAGATTGTGATTCATTTGAACAGCTTTTTTTCAGTTAAAGAACATTTCATTCTAGAATGAAAAAAAATGTTGAATGCCCCACGGTGGTGTGGGGTTGGCATTGACATGGAATGACAAGCAGTTTAAACTAAAACCAGAATAATGATGTAATCTCATGGCACATCAAAGCTGGTATATGATTTCTTATGTACAGTGTTTTGGTTTTTATGACTATAATTTTAGGGGCCTTACTATCATGAATCACACCTATTTACGATGCTAACATTTTGTTCTATCTTGTAACTGTGATGTGCGTCTGAAGAGATGTTCAGCTCATTCTAATTTTCTTCCTTGAAGCTACTACTTCCTGTCTACTGCTGGTACTCATGGCAGACAGTACCATGGATTGTGCTGGGCTTTAGAATCTTAGGACTTCTAAGTAGAGTGCAAGGACCTAAAATCCCTTAATCAAGTTTCTAATTGCAAACAAGGACTTACATTAAGAGTCTTTTGAGAGAAGCAATCATGTCATTGTGCCTTCACTATATCAAATAGAATTCTTATTTTAGCACTGAAGGCTAATCTTGTCTTGTACTGTAGAGTGAAGCAAAACCCTAAACACTCTGTGGAAGAACAGAACACAGTAGCTACCATTTATTTTCTCTGTCACACAGTTCCAGAGTTTACTTTATGTAATGCACAATACATGATGGATAGCATTTGATAAATACTGTCTTTGGTGCTTTAATCCTTATAGCACCCTTGTGGTGCAGTTACTGTTGTTATCTCCAATTTACAGAGAGCAGCATTGAAATGATTAGAACATAGAGACTTGCTCCCCGTCACAGAGCCAGCAGGTGGCGAGCTCAAATTGAAATGTAGTTTACTCAGCCCCCTGTTCACAGCCTCCATGTGAGTCTGCTCCCCTTGCTTGTGCCTTAGACAGAGCCAAGAAGCAGCTGGCTACCTTCTTCCTTTCTTGGACACCTCAGCGAATCAGGAGAAACATTCTAATGAGTAACACACCAAGCAAGCAGGACTAGAGTCATCACATTTTAGACATACTTAACATACTGCATGGAATTTTTGTTCTGAGTTCCTTCTGCCTGTGTAGAATTTATGTTTAAATAGAAAAAAAAATCATACTATATGAATCCTATCTTCAGGGCTGTTTTACTCTGCCTATGCGCCCTGTATTGTTGACCTGTACAACGTGGCACTTGCCCTGGGACTTCCATTTTTAAGCTAACATTATTAGTGACAGTTGCATTAAACATGCTAGTATGATTTGGTAGACCTTCACTTTTCAACTTCAGCCTGATTTCAGCGAGGAGCAATTGAGATTTTCTGCAGTGAGGAGATTTTCCAGTTCAAAATGTGATTAAACCTGATATATCCTCAACTTTCAAAATTCAAAATAACTGCTGTTCTTTCAATGTGTGTCCCCAAATTTTGTGTGTTGGAAACTTAGTCCCCAAATTTACATATTAATGGTATTTGGAGTTGATATCTTGAGGGAATATTAAGACTAGAGAAGGTTATGAGGAAGAGGCCCCCTTGATGGCATTAGAAACTTTATGAGAGGACCTTGTTTAAGATACTTACTGTGTCTCAACAAGAGACACTCTGTCATATTATGATACAGCGCAAAGGTCCTCATCAGATGCTGCACAGGTACATTCATGGTTCTCTTAGGCCTAGATATTTATTTCCTTATTTCCTATTGTCTGTCTTTTAGTTTGCTCTGTAAATTATTCATATTTTGAGTGACTCATATAATAGAAACTGAGATACTTAAGGTTATGTATCTGATATAGTTCACCTAATATTATGATCTCAAGGTGTGTTCTTTTTCCTACAAATGACTCAAATTGACCTTTTTGGCAGAGGAGTACTCCACTGTGTACAGATTCTACATTTTTTTAAACCAGCCATCTGTTGGTGAATATATAGGCCAGTTCCAAGACTTTTCTATTATGAGTTTTACCACATGTGTCAGTGTAATATGATGTCTTTAACTGATTCAGGAAGATACCTAGGAGCAGATTATCTGGGTCAAAGGAAATCTCTATTTTTAGTTTTTTCAAGAGTCTTCATACTAATTTCCACAGTGGTTATGCTCATTTATATTCCCACCAGCAACAGAGAAGGGTCCTTCTTCACAACCTTGCCAGGATGTGTTATTATTTGGTTTCTTGATGCTGTCATTCTTTCTGCAGTAAAATGAAATCTCTCTTTTAAATTTGCCTTTGTCTAATGGCCAGAGATAAAGAATAGTTTTTCATGTATTTATCAACCAAATCGTATTTCTTCTGAGAAGTGCCTATTCATTTCAGTTGCCCATCTTGTGAGTGAGCCTTTTATTTGTTATATTTTTTGGTACCAGGAATCCAACTGATGACCTTGTACTTGCCAGGCAGGTACTGTGCCGCTGAGCTGTATCCTTAGTCCTCTGTTTTAATATTTAGATATTTGATCCATTTTGAATTTAGATTGGTGCACGGTGAGAAATGCAGGTGTAAATTCAATCTTCTGAGTGTGGATAGCCAGTTTTTCCACCAGTATTTGCAAAGAAGCCATTTTTTTTCCTCCAGGGCATGTTTTTTTATTATCTCTTTGTCAGATATCATATATCTGAATGTGCCTGGAGTTGTTTCTACTTCTTCCGGTTCCATTGAGCCATATGTCTGCTTTTGTGCCAGTGCAAGGCTGTTGGTATCACTGTAGCTTTGTAATATAACTTGAGATTTGTGGTTGTTACACCTTCTACTTTGCTTTTGTTGCCCAGAGTAGCTTTCGGCATTGTGTTATCTCTTCTGGTTCCATGTGAATTTTAAGATTGTTTTTCTAGTTCTGTGAGGCAAACTTTTGTTATTTTGATTGATATTTGATTAAATCTATGTCAGTTTTGGAAATATGCTCATTTTGACAATATTGGTTTGGCCTATCCAGGAACAGAGGGTATCTTTGCATTTTATAATGTCCTTTTCAACATTCTTTTTTAAAATTTTTCTTATAGATGTCTTTTACTTCCTTTATTAGGTTAATTGTAAGAACTTTATTTTTCTCAAAGCTGTTGTGAATGTTATTGTTTCACTAGTGTCTTTTTTGATGGGTTCATCGTTAGTGTATAGGAACAGTATGGGTTTTTCTGTGTTGATTTTGTGTCATGCTATCTTGTTGAGTTTGTTTACAAGTTCTAGGTGTCTTTCGATGGAATTTTTTGGGTCCTCAATGTAAGTAATCATTTTGTCTAAACATAGGAGCAGTTTGACCTCTTCCTTTACCATATGTGTCCCTTTGCTGTCTTTTTGTTGCCTGATTGCTTTGGACAATTTTGAGTAGCATATTTCACAGGAATGATAACAGTGGACATTCTTGTCTTGTTCTAGGTTTTAGAGAAAAAAACTTTCACTTTCTCCCCATGGAATGTGATGATGGCAGAAGTTTTATCAGAATTGTTCTATTTGTTATCATGAGTTATTGAGGTCCTCCACATAACTGTGTTGATATTTATCAAGTTCAGTGATGTACATTTTATGAGATTGGCATGTCAAGTGTTCAATGCATGTATGTTTAGAATTGTTATCTCTTCCTGTTGACCTGTGAAACAAGGAATTTCTATTTTCTCTAAATGAATTCTTAGCCTAATATAGCCTAATGAAACTGCAGGTAATGCCTATGAATAAAGATGCCAAAACTCTAAACAAAAATTTTAAAATTATCCCAAAAGTATAATGAAGTATGAAAGCAAGTGTTTCAGATCAAGAATAAAAGAGCAACTCAACAGTAAGACATTTATTAAAGCAGAAAAACTTTGATTCTATCAAGAAAAGCATGAAAATACTTGATAAAATAAAATGATCTTATAGGAAAGTGTTTATTACCAACTAGCACTGAACACAATTTTAAATATTGCAACACATTCTTTCAAAGACAGGGTACAAAAAGAAGACAGTGATGCCCCCTTTATATTTTATATAATTATCTTTTTGCTTAGACAAAAAGCCTCTTGACAGGTCAAAATATTAAAATTTTATCAACATGTTTGAAGTATTTTATAAATGATATTCTTCTGCCTCATAATCTTTAGTTAAACAAATCACAAACTATTCAGTTGACCAATTGACTAAAATTACCTAGTAAAAACTATAATCTCTATATGAGTGCACAAATACAAAATCTGAACAACTTCAGCTGCAAATAAACTGTTATATACTTTATAATTTCTATAGTTAGGGAACATGGTTAGCCCATCATTCACATTATAGAAAAAATTATTCTTTGATCTTTAACAGAAGTTCTGCACAGTTCTTACAGAACCAAGGTTTTCCTGATTAAAAACTCAGACCCTAGTAGATACCTGCTTCTGCTCATTTTTCTGTCTTTTCTTGCCCCTTTCTACTTGAGTCTGTAAGATGACATGTATAGAAAAGGACAGACATAGGCCTGTCAAATACATCTTCAAGTCAGCCCCAAGAACTGGCTGGTCCAGAAGTTCTTGTCAGATCAATTTCTTTTGGGCAAAGTTTCCTGGTGTCATCTTTCAACATCTTCCTAACAATTTCCTCAGACTCATCTTTGTATCCTTCACAACTGCTTCATTTAGTTGTGTTTGCCTAGAGGTGCAGCATTCATTATATACCATTAATGGCAATCTTGGCTCAATTTCTGGAGACCAGAGGTTTGCACAATTACCATTCTTGTAATCCCTGCATTGCTAATGGGTGGTTCTCATTCTGTTGCCCACCTAGCAGAACCCTCCTCCCACTGTTTTATTCCACGTGTATCTCTCTCCATTTGGCATGATTCCACTAAGGGCACTGTAATGCTCAGTGGCCGCACTGGGGAAATTTTAACATGAACAAGATTATGCATCTAAGAATTACATTCAAAGGAAAAGGAAATAAGTTCTCCTGAGGCAATTCTTTGACTTATAAATTTAAGAGAAAACCACTTGAACAACAAAGGAAAAAATGTCCCTCTTTGCTTTTGTACCACAGAGATTTTAAAATACCATTTGAAATTGTATGTCATAGAATCGCCTAAGGTCTGTTTAAAATGGCTCACTGTCTGTTTATCTTGCAATTTCTCTCTCACTCTCTCTCTCTGTCCCAACTAACCCAATGTTTTTGTCAACATGTATGTATGCAAACAGATTTACCCTCATCTAAGGCTATTCCTCTCTAAAGGACTGAATGTTTATGCTCCCCTAAAATTCATGTTGAATCCCTCATGGGACAGTATTAGGAAGTGATTAGGTCTTGAGGGTGGAGTCCTCTTGAATGGTGCCTCATAAAAGAGACCACAGAGATTTCCTTTTCCTTTTTTCAAATGTAATATTTGAGGACACAGACAGAACATGGCCACCCATAACAAGGAAGTAGACCAGCACCAGACATCAACTCTACCACACCTCGAACTTGCCAGTTTCCGCAGTTGTGAGAAATAAGTGTTAGCTGTTTAAGCCATTCAATGTATAATATTCTATGGCAGTAATGCAAGTGGACTAGAGATACCTCCTCTGCAGAGGAGAAGTAATTAGTTTTACAATAATTTTATAGTGTGTGGAGCCAACTACTTCTTTTCTTTCTTTTCTTCTCATTTTTCTACCTTTGGGAAACTTTGGAGATTAATTCATTTTTTTTATGTTTTAATTGTGCATATGCTTAGCAATATCTACTCTAGACAGTCAAAAGCAAAAAAAATTCAAGAAGAAAGAGAAACAGTGAACTGTGGTTTTATTGTCGTAGTGTTTTTGTCTTTTGTAAAATTTGTGTGTGTGTGCGTGCGTGTGTGTGTATTTGTTATGTTTTCCGCAGTGAGAACACCCTGTCAGAAGAGCTGTGTAACTCCAAATTTGGGTAATTGCTTGGATTTCAGATAAGACGAAAAGCTAGATAGCCAGGGCTTTTGGAATGAATTCAAGTCTTAAAATATGCCTATTTATAAGATGAACCTTAGAACCTTAGAAATTAGAGTGATCAAATTTTAGAACCTTAGCAACGAGTGATCAAATTTTAGATTACTAACAATGCTATGTCATCTTTCTGGTTTTATCACCATGTAAAAAAATTATGTTTGCACAATGTTTTAAGTAATTCCAGACTTGAGTTTGGTTTCTCATAATTTCTGTTTTTAAAATGTGATCCATTAGTTCCATGGATCTTGGAAGGTATGACTTTTTCCAAAATTTATTTAACATTGGAAAAATATATATTAAAATAGTTTTACTAAATGAAATTAAGTTGACAGATGATTTTTAAAAAGAATTTAATCTTGTGGACTTCTGTAACTACAGGGCTTAATAATCTAAATTAAATTTTACATTTTAGATCTTTAGTCTAAGTATTTAACAATCTTTGGATACCTAGATGATTTATCTACAAAAAAAATTAAACATTGGTCATAAAACATAGTTTTTCATTTCCCTTGTTGTTTATTTTTATAGTACATAGAAAGACTATAAATAAATTAGATGTGCAAATGTCTTTAAATGATATTAAGTATATTTAATACTGAACCTCTATCCTTATACTGAAACTCTATCCTTACAGTTTGGTGCTTTTCAGAACATCACATGCATTTTACTGTAATATATTTGAGATTCCATCATGTTGCTATCATGTATCAAAAATTTATTTCTTTTTATTGCTGAGAAGTATTCCATGGTTTGTTCATACACTTAACAATTGAAAACTATTTAGTTTGATTTTAGTTTTGGGCAGTGTGAATAATGCTTTCTAGTTTTAAACTGTGCTGTGTGAGCATTAAGTTTTTATTTCTCTAGAATGAATACCGAAGAATCATAATCATAGGTCATATGATAAGCATATGTTTTTCTTTACAGGAAACTGCCAGATTTTCCAGAGTTGCTATTTCGCTTTCCATTAGCATCAGCAATGTATGAGTTCTATTGCTTTGGATACTTTTAGCATTGTATTGGCAATTTTTTGTCATTGTTAACTTTTGCTCTTCTAATAGGTATGTGATGAAATTTTACTGCGATTTTTCATCTGTATTTCCCTAATGACTTGTGGTATTAAGAATATTTGATGTACTTATTGGACAATCATATTGTTAATAAAATATTTTGAAATATTTTATCATTTTTTCAGTTGTTTTTATTGTTAAGTTTTGAGAGTTCTTTTTATATTTTGAATACAAGTGCTTGATCACATGCGTGATTTTAAAATATTCTTTCCCTATCTTTGACTTGTCTTTCTACTCCCTTAACTAAGGATGTGGGTCCATCATTTTTAATTTTTATGAGGTCTAATGGCTTTTTCTTCTGTAGATGTTTTTGAATTGTAAAATGAAAAAGAATAAAAATGATGATACATAATTTCAAAACAAAATAACAGGAGATTAGCAATGGTTAATATATTGTGCATTGTTATTTTCAAAGTAGTTGCTCAGATTACAAGATATAGGCCTGAGTTTGATACAATATCTAAGTATTTGCCTAACCCTAGAGTACAAAAATTGTCACCTGCTTTCTTTTTAAACTTTTGTGAGTTAATTCGGTGTCAGGTAAGGTTGGAGGTTCTTTTTTACATATGATGTTTACTTGTTTCAGCACCGCTTGTTGTATATAAGGCTTTACTTTTCACATTGAATTGCCTTTGAATCTTACTTAAAAAAAATTAATCAATGGCCATATTCCTATGAGCCTACATCTGGAACATCTATAGTAATTCATGGCTATTGTTCCATTGATCCTTTTGGCAATACCACATGGTCTTGACAACCGTATTTTAGTTTTATAATGAATCTTGAAAGAGGATAGTATAAATTTTCAAGCTTTACTTTTACAGTAAATACTTTTGCTATTCTATTTTCTCTGCATTTTCATATAAGGTTTAGAAAGATCTTGTCCATAATTACAAATTTTTTTTGGAAATGCATCAAATCTATGAGCAAATTTAGAAAGAATTGTCATGTTGACTATGGTGAGTTTTCCAACCATACATACACTATATTTTTACATTTGTTTAAATTTTCACTGATATCTTTCTGAGGTTTTCAGCAGATCTTGAGAATATTTGTTAGATATATACCTAACCAATTTTTCAATTTATTAAGTCCTGTGCTTTTTAAATTGTTTTCAATTGTTGTTTACTAGTGTATGTGTTCTTAGATTTTTTATAAATAATTTTTTTTGTACTTGAAATCGAACTCAGGACCTTGCACTTCCTAGGCAGGTACTTGTGCTGCTGAGCTATATACCTAGGAACAGATTTTTAGATTGCAAAATTTTCTTTTTCTTTTTCATTTTATGTCCTGTTTTCTTATTTAATTTCACAAGCTAGAACCGTCAACAAAATAATGAGTAGGAATGATAATAATGGATATCCTTGCTGTGTATCAACTTTAGGGGGAAATAGTCTTTCACTTTAAATATGATGCTACTTCTAGAGTTTTTTTGTTTTGCAAATGACCATTACTGTGTTGCAAAAGCTCCATTCTCATTCTACTGTTTAAAAAGACTTCACCATAGTGAGACATTGTATGCCCTTAAATGACTTCTCTGTATCTAGTGATATGACTAGTTTTTATGTTAGGATAGTGACTACATTAATTGATTTTTTTGAATGATGGTCAGTCTTGCATTCTTGTATATTGGTGAATTTTTAATACAATGTTGAATTCAGTTTGATACTACTTTACTGAAGATTTTTCTGTTTATGGAAAATATTGGTCCACAGTTTTCTGCTACTGTCTTTGGATCTGATATCAGGATAATGCTGGCTATATAAAAATGAATTGACAATGGCTCTATCCTTATATTATGAAAGACATTGTACAAAACTGGTATTATTTCTTATAAAAAATTGTTATGATTCATCATTCATTTGGGCCTGGACTGTTTGGGGTTTTTTTGTTTTGTTTTGTTTTTTGTTGTTGTTTTGTTTTGTTTCTCTCTTTTGAACTATTTTAAACTATGAACTCAATTTTTAAAATAGATGTTAAACCCCTCAATTTCTCACTTTTCATTGTCTTTTCAGAAATCAGTCCATTTAAAATACATATGCATAGAGTTTTTACTAGTAATCCTTTAATATACTTTTAACATCTGTGCTATCTCTACTCTGATTACTGATATTGGTGTTTTGTTACAGTTCTCTTTTTGGTTCGTCAGGCTTTCTAGTGACATATTAATTTACTAGTATTTTAAAGAAATCCCTTGATTTTTATTGAGTTTTTTTCTATTATTTTATGTTTTCAATTGCTTTTATTATGGCTCCTACCTTTATTATTTCCTTCATTTGTTTAGAATAATTTGAGATTTCTTCCTAGATTATTAATTTGAAAGCTTATGTTATTGCTTTAGGACTTTTTGCCTTTTGGGATAAGCATTTGGTGATATAACTTTTTCTCTAAGAACTTTTTGCTTTTTTCTGGTATTAGCATTTGATATAAACTTTTAAGAACTGCTTCAACTGCATCATGCAAATTTTAGTATATTGCATTTCCATTTACATGTTATTCAAAATTCCTTCTGATTTTGTGACATATCTTTAACCCATATAATTTATAAAACTGGGTTCTTAAACTCACAAATATTTAAATAATTTTCCATTATTAACTTGCTGGTGTCGATTTTTATTTTAATTCATTTATAGCTAGAGAATAGTAATTTTTGTGATTTAATTTATTTAATTTAATAATGTATTTTTGTGACGCATAATGTGGACTATTCTGGTATATAATGCATGTGGATTCTGTTATTGATTAATCTTTCATAAATGAAACATTAAATTTGTTGATAGTATTGTTCAAGTATTTTATAGCTTTGATTTTATCTACTTTTTATATAATTACTAGGAGAGGACTATTAAAATCTAGCTATAATTGTAGGTTTGTCTATATCTCTTTTCAAGTCCACCAGTGTCTGTATAATATACAGTGTTCTTGAGGTTCTATTGTATATAATACATTAGCTATTGCAGTGTCTAATTGATAAATCAAGCCTTTTGTCATTGTGAAAAGTCCCACTTCATTCTTGGTAATTTTCCAGGTTTTGAAGTCTATTTTTTCTGATATTAATACAGGTACTCCAAAAAAAAGAGGCACTCCAGTTCTTTTTTAATTATTGAGTTTGTTGATTTGTCAGTTTTTTAGGCTTTTGCTTTTAAGCTATCTATATCATTTATGTCTCCAGTAGTTTCCTTCTAGACAGCATATAGTTGAATCTTGCTTTTATCACCAGCTTTACAATATGAATTTTTTAATTAAATAAAACCTCTCATATGTAATGTATTTATGTGGTTTAATTTAGGCTTATCGTACTATTATTAGTTGCCCATTAAGCTCACTATGCTGCTACTCCTCTAGTTTTGCTTTTTCTCTCTTCCTTTGAATTACATTAGTGTTTTAGTAAACCATTTTAATTTATCAGCTGATATTTTTTACTATACATCCTTATGTTTGTGAATTTTCTAGGATTACAGTATACATACATGACTTCTCCCAATTTTTAACTTAAAATGTAAATGTAGAGTAAATATTTTATCACTTTAGGTACAATTTATCCCATCCTCATAGTACAGTTTGAAATCCTGACATGAAACTGGTGGCATTTGGAGGTGGTATCTTTGAGAAATGATTAGGTCATGAAGGAGAGTGCTCATGAATGGGACTATTTCCTTTGTGAAACAGGCCTAAGAGCCTTGCCTTGTCCTTTCCATCACATGAGGACACAGAGGGATCTCACCACTTATGAGGAATGAAATGATTCATTCAACAGACATTGACTATGATAGACCCTTGATTTAGGACTTGCCTGCCTCCAGAATTACCAGCAATAAATTTCTGTTATTTATAAGCCGTCTGGCCTCTGATATTTTGTAACCCAAAGGGTCTAACACAGTGCCTAAGATGTTAAAAAATAGCCTTTTAAATGTACTATGTGTAGAGTTAGATAGGGAACTCCCAAAATATGTCCTTCTCCTCATACCTGGAAGCTGTGAATATGGCAACCTTGTTTGGAAAAGAGTGTTTGCAGATATAATGAAGGATTTTAAGATTAAATAATCCTGGATTGTATAAACGGTTTCAAAATCAATTGACAAGTGTTTTCATAAGAGACAGAAGAGATGACACAGATGTGAAGAGGAGGTAGGTCACAGTGTGATCATGGCAATTAGAGTGATACAGTCAAGGAAGCCAAGGAATGCCTTCAGCCACCAGCAGCTAAAGCGGCCAGGATTGTTCCCTCGAGCTCTTGGGGACTGCATTGTCCTGAAGCAACCTTGACTTCACACTTCTGTCCTTTAAACTGTGAAAGAGTAAGCTTCTGTTGTTTAAAGTCACATAGAATGTAATAATTTGTTAGTGCAGCCCTAGGAGCCTCATACACAGATATACTTCTGATGCTGTTCCTAACTTTGCAATGTCCCAAGTTTTACTCTGCTATCTATTATTTGTCTTCCACTCAAAGAACTTGTTTTAGCATTTATTTTAAGGCAGGTTGATATAGCAGCAAGCTCTTAGTTTTCCTTCATCTGAGAATGTGTTTATTTGCCTTCATTCTTAAAGGATATTTTCACTGGCGATTGGATTTCAGGTTGATAGCTCTTTTCCTTCAGCACTTGAAAAACATTCTTAAACTTTCTGACCTCTATAGTTTCTTGTGGGAAATGTTATGCAAATGACTAGCACTTTTCAATGACTATGTCCAATAACTTTCATTTTTTTAATTTGGTTTTCAACAATTTGATTATAATACATTCAGAAGATTTTTTTTTTCAGTTTATCCTGCTAAGAATTTGCTGAGCAACTTGGGTATGTTCAGTAGTTTTTCTTCACCAAATCTACAGAACTTTTAGCTATTCTTTGTCCCCAAAATACCTTGTGAATTTTGGGCACATTCCTCATTGTTTAAAAAAAGTTTTCTTATTCTTTGGGAAAAACAAATTATTAAAACTAATTTTTACATATCATGTATGTGAAAAATACTTCCCAAAACTATGATTTATGTCCTTTCCTCTGAAAAAGTCTTAATTTTCTCTTTCCTGGATTCAGTTGACAAATTCAGAATATTAACACGGATAAACCATCTTAAAAGTTGAAACTATCTTTAAATTTTCTGTTATTTTCACCAGATAACAAAAAATTCTTCTCATTTATCTCTTAAAGTAAATATAGTAGAAATAATAAGACTTATTTAGCACTCTTAAATGTTAATTAACTCAAATATGAGGGAACAGATGTTTTACTTTTCTTTTTTTTTAGATCTTTTACTTTTCAAACTTAAAAATGGACACACTACAAAAGGTTAGGCGACATCTAAACTAATTGGCAAAATATTTTAATATCATGTACATTGAAATTAAAAGAATCATGTCAATGTTCATATTCACAGACTGATCTAGTAATTGTTAAAGCAAAATATCAGACCCTATCATTAAATTATACAAAAGAAAAACCATAAGGTATGAACTACTAGATAAATACTTTTCAGTCAAACAAATGTAACCCATCCCTGAATCACTGGCACACTGTCTTTGCCAGAGGATTCAATCTGAGAATCTTCAGAAATTTTCTAGATGCATGTGATTTGGAGGGTAAATATATCTTCTAAAAATATCTCCAAATAGAGAAGACAACTTTAAATAGTATACAGCTTCAAGACTTATGAACAAGATCCAGATAACCAGAACCAGTGATTCCCATTCTTCAGTCCACATGATTTTGTTCCTAGCTATTTTCTTTTCTCTTTTCTGGTTTAATATTTCTAATTGTTAGAAGGTACTTACTATTTCTTATTATGGAATCTATGAGGCTCCTGTTCTTAATAATTCTTTTGCATGCTTGCATACTTCTTGTTGTAATTCCAATCCCCTGCTTATAATTTCAGCCAAAAGCTAAAATCAGACTTGTTTTCTTTTGGGTACTACTCAGCTTCATGTGCTATCATTTCCTTATTATAAATGAGTTGTTTCCTAATTAACTGAACTCAATCACCAACTAACATTTGGATCACAACCTACAACAGACTTCACTGTCAGAAACCTAAAGAAAAGAGTTTCCTTTTTTATAGCACACACACACACACACACACACACACACGAACATTTACAAACTTTCACAGAAGTAGAGCACAGAAAGACAAGGGAACAGAAGCAGTATATTTATATTTACAGACATGACTAGATGGGTTCTTTAAGCTGAGTCCTCATCCCTGTCTAGCTTACACATGTAATTAAAAGCCTTTTATGCTTCAAATCCAACACTAGTTATTGGGATCTACCCAGTGATCTGCTTTCAATGTTAGTACACTTGTATAGGTGTCCAGTAGAATTGGCCCGGCACTAGACAACGAAAATTGTGCCAGGCCAATTTTACATGAAAGTCTGAAAAACAATCTCGTGCTTGCTTCGGCAGCACATATACTAAAATTAATGGCAACATGCTATCTTTAAATCAGACAAGGAACTATGAGATCAGGAAGCTGAGGTCAGCCTTCAAAGATAATTTTAATATCACCAATATCCATTTTGACCTATCAACTTTCCTTCTAAGAAAAATACATTTAGATAACTTAAAAATGAAAAAAATCCAACTTTTATAGTTTGGAAGTAATCAGAAGAGGAAGGAAGATTTTAGATTTCTGCCTGCAATTTACATTCCGTGAGACTTGAAAAGTAGGTAGAATTCTACAGAGACTGCTAGGAAGAATAGGAGAATGACAGTACTACTAAAAAATTCGTCATTCGAGAAGTTCATAAATTAAACAGGTCTCAAAGAAGAGGTGTTTCAAGGCAGAACACATGCTGAATTAGGGAAAGAATGTTATACTTACCTGATTACAGGTCTCTGTTGCATCTTTGGTATTATTAAAATTATCTGGAAGATCAATATAAAATTTTATAATTTTGCTATACCTATTTTGTTATATGGACTTTTCAAATTAGGAATAGAATCAATTGTTTCATTTAGTCACTGTCGGCTTCCTCTTTAAGAGTAATTACCAACTTATATCATAACCTTTCTAATAGTAATTATCTATGTTGCAAATCTCAAATGTATGTTCTCCATAATCTTAAATTCTATTATGCAATTGCTGTTTATCAAATGACCCTAACAAAAACAATCAAGAAAATCTGCTATGATTGCAGTTTGGAGTAACTATCATCAGAAACTCTTGACATGACTATACATCAAACAGTGTATAGACTTCATTGATCATGTGTCTGGATGATAATAGTCTATCTTGCAGCTTTGCCTAGTCAAAGATGAAAACAGAAATAAAATATTATTCCACATCTTTATATTAAACAATACTTGGACCAGGCAATGCTGAAGCAAAACAAAAATAACTGCTTTTGATTAGTTTCACAGTTACTTGCTTCCAAGAAAATAGAACTATGAGCCAACTTAACTGCTTATTTATCGAGCCTAGTAATTTGGTTTTTATTAGACTCTTCAAGGTCCTTGTTGTTACTGATATATCCAAAATTACATTATAAATACTTTCCAACCCCGACAAGTTACCACTTTAAATCTCCCAAACTAACTGGCTTTAAACCTGTAAATATGATTCCACAATTTCCTCATTTTGAGAAGCTATCAGTAGTTTATAAAGTTGTTGTTCCTCAGTATCACTCTAATAAATTCTATTTTCACTGATCAATAACCTTTCTGGTAATTTTTTGGGAGAGTAGAATCAATGCTACTAAACTTATTTTTTTTTCTTTTAGTGTTTCCAAATATTTTATTTAACACTGCTAAACTTTTCAACAGACTTTTGTCCTTTTCTATGTTTGTTTTTGTTTTGTTTTGATTTGATTTGGTTCTTTTGAGACATGGTCTTACTATGGAGCCCAGGTTTGCCTCAAACTTAAGTCAGTCTTCCTGACTCGACCTTCTGAATGCTGGGATTACAGGTATACTCTACCACACCCAGCCCATCAAATCTTTTTTTTTACCTTGAATTGCAAAATTAGCCTTTTGTCCTCAGACTCTTACCAGACTAGTTTTCTCTAATTAAATAATGAACTATTTTGGCTTCTAGAGAGTTTTTTTTTTTAATTTCATTTTCAGTACCATTGCTTCTGTAGCCCTCCTTCAAGCTGTGAAGTCTACCATGGAATACAGGTAAACCCTGCGGGTAGTAGAAGAACAAAAAGATTATTCATTGTCCCATTCCTTTGCCAAACATGTTTTTGCTAAAACTAGCCTCATACACAAACATATAGGGAAATTTCCTGGCTAACAAAAAAGAATCTACCAGCCACTTCCATGGTTACACAGGTAGTGAATTTTGCTTTCTGGGATTCAGTCTTTACTTTGTAGATTTCACTGTAATCCTTTTTAAAGTAATTGTCCCTTGCTCTTAAATTTTTCTGAGTTTTGGTTTCCTACCATCTCCATCAACTCTGCAGTGATATAACACGGGAGAACATGACACCTTCTTATATACTGACAAACTATCCTGAAGTCGAACTTATTCATACTTGTTCAATCAAGTCAAAATTTATCTCCAGAAAGTTTATAGTAAGATAAATTTGCACATGAGGAGTCTCTCTTCCTAGGACCACTTCAGAGCATTAAATGGGGCCAATTTACTACATAACACTGCCAACAGCGGAACAAAGCATTTTCATGTCTCATAGAAAAACAAACTTTGAACTGACCTCATTTTAATTTGTTTATTTTAATCTAAGAGTAACTGTTCCACAGCCACCTTCTTTCTTCTAGGGATGAAGGAGGTAAGGAAAAGGAGGGGGCCTCTGCTTTTCCTCAGGTTTTCTGTTAAGCCCAGGTTAATATGCAAAGCACATTCTACTCCTGTTGAGCATCCACTATCTTCAGGCATATATTTCATCCTTGTGTAAAAAGTAAGAACATCGAACACAGTGTTCTAGCCCCTCCTATCAGGCCATAAATTTTTACTGAGAAATGACTGGCATATAAGCTGTTCATGACACACTTCTGAACTTGTTCTTTTATTCCACAATAGTTAGCAAAATTTTAATGACATAATTGTATCTTCCCTGAGAGAAGCTAAGGCATTTGCCAACAGGTCCCTTAAACTCCCTATTTTGTGTTTGCAGAACTCTTGCCAAGTCTAGAGAGCCTTGTCAGTGGACAAGGACTAGCATGTCTGGAAAACTATTACCTGAAGAACACTGGAATCTGGGTGAACTAGTGTTCCCTGTCATGTTATTTCCTTCCCATATGCTCTTGGAACGTTGGTGGAATGTTCCATGTTGGTGGAACAACAAAGCTGGTGATGTCACTGCTATGTAGTTTGTAAAACTCCTGTGTGCAAGAACAGTGTGGAACAGTGTGGAACAGAGCAGAGTGGAGTATTGTCCATCCCGCTGCACTGGACACTTCAAGTTCATAAAGCCCTTCAATGAGTAAGAAAAAGAAACTACAGAAGAACAAAAGAAACCAGTTGTCAATGGGCAATGCTTCCTAAATTAAACTTGTCATTGAAATTTTCACCAAAATGTGGTATGATAAGAAAAATAATGTAATAAATTTTCATAATGCTACAGTTTATACTCTATTTTATCCTAGTCCTTTGGTATTAAAAATTCCTACACTTCAATTTATGACATTGTGGCATTACTAGATGATAGTTTTCAGTGTTTGTAATTTTTAAATTGACATTACTAGGAAAATTCAAATTGGCAACTCACAGTCTTCCAATTTCATTTTATTTTAATAATTTTTCTTATTCATGGAAATTAAAAGCTGAATTACATTGATCTAAAACATGTCAAAGTATAATTTTCTAAGTATTAAAAACATGATTCTAATATACATGTATCATACACAGATGTCAAAGATGTTTCAAACTCATTAATGAAAGAATGAGCAAAAATGGTAAACCTATTTCAAAGAAGGATATAAGAGATTGAAAAAGAGTTACCCAAAGAAAGGAAGCTGAAATAAGATTGCTAATTTAGATACAGGGCAATGAAATAATAACCTTTAGGGGTTATCTTTTCTATAAGAAAAAATAATTTGAATCTCTTCCAGAAAAAAGTAATTTACTATTTGTCAATCTTCTGAGTTGACATGTAACTTTACAGAATCTGGGACTTAATCAATATAAATAATAAATCAAACAAAATTACTTTCCTTAGTCTAGCAGAAAACTCACACCAACTTATCAGACTGTCTCTAATATAAATTAAAATGCTGTAATCTTCCTATATTCAAACTTTAAGCAATCTTTATATGAGAAATCTGCCTCTAATATTTGTATGGAAGTTTCATATTTGCATGTGTGTATAGTTAAATTTGTATCTGTGCATTTATAGAAATGAAACTAAAAGAGAATATACAAAAAAAAGTTATTATAACATGAAAATACCATTATGGCTACAACAGTTTCCTAGGGCACCCATAAGTAATTACTCACAAATTGAGTGGATAAAATAATATAAATTTACTCTCTCAAAGTTCTGGAGTTTGGAAATCCAAGATCAAGATGTTGACAGGGCAATATTCACCCGCGAGGTCACAGCTCAGCATGCATCTTCGCGTCTCAGAGCTCTTAGAAGTAGCTTGATTTACGGCAGCATAAATCCAGTGTTTGTCCAGCATTCTCCCTGTGTGAGTGTCTGTGTTCTATTTCTACTTTTAATAAAGATGTCAGTCACATTAGTTCAGTGGCCCATCATCATCCAGTAGAACCTCATCCTAATTAATTACATTTGGAGGGCTATTTCCCCATTCTGAAGTATTAGTGTTTAGAACTTCATCATATGAATTTGGGAAAAGACATGGGAAGATGTTTCAAGCTATTATGACTTGTGGCTAGATGACCCCCCCACCAAAAGCCTCCTGCATTCTTAGGTTTTTTTAGAGGTTAGTGCATCTAGAGTTTGTGATTGATGCAAAGTCCAATGCTGGGATTAAGGGTATGAGTGCTACAATTGCCATAGGGTAGGTAGCCTGCATACAATATAATGGACAAAAACAGGCTTGTTTGCTCTTGCTTGTTGCTTTTGCTGTCTTCTGCCACCAGGAACTGTTGCCCCTTTGGGATGTTACCCACCTTTGCAACCAGCTGATTATAGACTGAAACCTCTACAAATTGTGAACCAAATAAACTTTTCCTTCCTTATCTTGGAGGTGTTGGGTATTTTGTCTCAGCAATGAGAATAATAACTAAGACACAAACTAAAGCAATGACTACATTTTTTTTCTAAGATTTTCTTTACTTTCTAAATTTTTATGAAAAATAAATGCCAAATCCCACTTCAAAAACCACCAAGGAATATTTCTAAAAGTCTGTATTTGCTTCCTGGGACAACCATAGCAAATTACCATGAACTGGGTAGCTTAAAACAACAGAAATTGATTTCTTATAATTTGGAGACCAGAAATCCAAAATCAAGATATTGGCATCTCTGCCCCCTGTGAAGTCTCTGGGGAAGAATTCTGTCTTTCTTACTTCTTCCTAACTTCTGTGAGTCCTTTGACTTCTAACTTTTTTTTTTTTTGAAAATAGTAAAGTGCAACAGAACAAGGCAGTATAAAGCCAATCGATACAAAGCAGTGAAATTGGTACAGAAATTCACAGCAGGTTACCAGGATAACAGTAATAGGTACCATAGTATATCTTGTTATCTTCCAAATAGTTGTCCTTTTAATCAAGTATAGCAAAATCAAACCAAATACAGAACATTATAAAACCTATCAAAACAGTATTGAACAGAGCAATACAATTAATCAAAGCAAAGCAAAACAGTGATAACAATATTTGCCTTCAAAGAGATGGCAGAAAGAAATCCCCCATATTTGCTACATTGCATACGATCACTCTCCCAAGAGATGCTCAGACCTATGGCTCCCATTTGCTAACAGGGGGAGAGGGAATGTTTGATTCTCAGCCGCGCGTGGGTAGGCTCACGGCTGCCTACCAGAGGCAAGCTGGTTACTTTGTTGCCCAGCGCCGTGAGTTCCAACATAGAGCGGATTTCAGGAGACGCTGGCTGGCTGGTTCTCTCCCTGGGTCGCCCCCGACTTGCTCAAACTGCGGCTGCTTACCAGGGAGGTGAGCAGGTTGCTTTGTTGCCCAGTGCTCTAAGTTCCTACATGGTATGGATCTCAGAAGACACTGTCTGACTGGTTCTCTTCTTGGGTCACATGTTGCTCGCTCGAGCTGCGGCTGCGCTCTCATCTCTGTCATATGTTCGTATTTTTTCACTTTAGTTATTTTCTTAGTGAGTGTCCTAAGGCTTACCATAAACATCAAAATTTATCGGAATCAAGTTCAGATTTATACTAATTTAATTTCTGTGAGATGTAGGTCTATCCTTTCTTCATTTTTGTGCTACTGTTGTTATATATGTATTATATATATATATGCTACTGCATTTATGTGTTTCCAGCCCCATCATACATGTTATAATTATTATTTTACATAATTTTGTGTCTATTAATGAGGCTGAGAAAAGAAAAAGTATAGAATGTAACGGAATTTGTTACTTCTTGTGCATTTAAGTTTCCATTTTTCATTACTCCAAAATAGTTTTGTGCTCATCACCTTCTTCATGTTGTTATTGATAAATACTGAATTTCTTCGTGTTATAGGCCCAGAAATACAAGTAGGTCTCTCTAATGCAATTATACTTAAGTCTGTTAAAAGAAGTGGAAGAAATGTGTATTATACTGTTATTAAAATTACATAATTACCCTTACCAGTGTTCTTTTGTTTTTTCCTATGGATTTGTATTATTTTCTCAGGTCACAGGCAATTTCTGTGGCCTGTTTTTTCTTCCCTTGTATGGATCACATTTTCCTATTTCTTGGTGTGTTTCATACTTTTTGTCGAAAACTTGGCATTTCCATACATTTTGTGAAAATTCTGAATACTGACTCCCTTCCCCCTCCTCTGAAGCTTACTTTCATTGCTGTTGTTTGCTTATTTGTTTAATGACTTCACAGACATTTTGGCAGATAACATGCACAAACTTTAATCATCCCTCACCACCACCTTTACCCATCTTCCCCCCTACTCTCACATGTTTGGGGGGTGGATTTTAATGTGTGTAAGGAATTTGTGAAGCTCTGTGTTCTTGCGGGTTGCCTATCCCCCTCGGGCAGGATGGAGGGGCTGGGCTGAGCAGGGGCAGTCCTGCCTGCTATTTTCAGTTTGCCTCTCCTCTTATGGAACGTCCACTCTAGTAATGAGTTGGGTCCAAAGTTTTGCAAATGGGAAAGGGTCCAAGAGATGGAGGGGAAAAGAGGTAGGGAAATGAAAGGAATTAGGACATGTTGTGCACTTGCACCAACTCCTCATGTTGAATGTCATCACGTACTGCAGACATGTATAATAAAGATGAAAACTAAAATAAGTTGAAAGAATAACAAGCAAGGCTTCAGTTTTATTAGCCTGCTATGTCTGGATAGACCCTTCTCCTAGTAAGTTGGGACTGGATGGTGAAGAGTACCCCACCTCTCAGCTATGTTCACAAGGAATGAAATTTCTAAAACTCAGAATTGGTCTATCAATTTAGGAAAGAAGTTCCAGTTTGGAGAACTTTCAGCTGGCATGGAATTTCAGTCCATTTGTCCTGCAGGTCTGACTATAGGAACAGATTACAAATCAAATGCCAGAGTCTTGCCATTCCTACCTGGCATTGGTAGATTTTCTCAAAGAAATGTTTCTTCATTGACTGTTTTGCCTTAACACAAATTCCATAAAATTGAAATTACTGCATTTAAAAGAACATATTTTACTAGTTGCACTTATGGCGGGGAGCTGGTCCACAAAACTTCTTGTAGGGGTCATTCCTGATATTTTCTCATCATAGTAAGTCTGGTTCTTTATGTTCAGCTGTAAAACTGAACCCACATATGGTGACTGTTAAAACTAAGAAAAGTAAATGTTTTACCCATGTTGAGTTTTGTGACATTTTGCAATTGGAAATATTTTAAAAGTAGACAATATTTCAGACTTGCTTTACTTCTCACACTGTGTAATAGTGCCAATATTCAAAAGAAAATGATTCGAGAAAAATGAAAAGACTTTCTATATTTATAGTACTATAAAAAATGTTTGAAACCCTGTGTTTAAAATCAAAAGCAGAGCTCTAATTGGAGGCAGAGGAGAGTAAGTATTAGTGAGATCTAGGTACAAAGTCAAATTTACCTTTTGAGTCTAACTACAAGAGTTGATCTAATTATAATGCCTCTTTTAACATTCTTTGCACCAGCAACAGCCCAATAAGTTCATTAAGACTCCAGGTCAGAGAGGTTGTTGCTAAAGTGAGTATGTTGGCCATGTCATTTGTCAATTTGTTTAATGCATTAGAATAAGTTTTCATTTCACAAACTTAAAAAAAAACACTCATGTAAGATATGTACTCAACTGTGAAAGTACAGAAGTACTCTGAGGTGATTTTCTATTTGTGTTTTCATTTGGTGGTATTCCCTGGGATGTGTCAAGTGATTGTCAGTTTACAAAATGTGACATCTATAAATATGCTTTAATTACTCTTTTAGTTTAATCATTTAGTCAAGAACACTTTCTGAGTAAATATTGAACCAAACTCTTCTGAATTCTGGACATGTCAATGTATGAGAGAGGCAAAGTCCATATTCTCTTGAAGTTTATATTCTAAATATTGTTTCATATGAATAAATGCAGAAATATGTTATATTAGATGCTATAGTGCACAGATCAGATGCCCCTACCAAGACAAAGCACTCATTTGTGAGTTTCCTGCAGAGCTGGCTGCCATCCATAGTTCTATCTCTCCTTTGGAATTGCCCTCTCAAAGGGATCTGCCTGGTCCAAGGTTACAACTCCTCCCCTAGGGTATTTTGCATCCAATTTACTAATTAAAGCAAAGTATGAAGATCTGTTACTCTTTCATCAAATTGTAAATAATTCTGAAAGTCTATCTCAGCTGCACACAACCCCAAAGGATTAGCTGAGACTTCTGGTTTAATTTTGGCACAGTAGGATTTTTGTGTCTGATGATCAGTTTTGCTTTTTTTAATTCCTTAAAGGTGTTGTTTCTGCGAATATTTCCCAATATCCTATCGTGAGTCTCCGTTTCAGATCTGTTTCTAGGAAACTGAGCTTAAGATTGAATACCAGAAATGGTCCTAGAAAACAGACTCTACAGAAATTTTTGAGCTGAGTCACCTCCTGCTGAATAGTGGAAAAACTTAAGCTCTGTCCAAGAACTTAATTATCACTGTAGTAGAGCTTCAAAAAAAGGCTTAACTGCTGACCTCAGGAACTCTGGTACAACAGAGAAAGGGCTTCAATTAAGAAATGGGGCCCTAGGACTAGAGATGGGGTCAATTCACTTGAGAACATTGAAACTAAATATAGCTGAGTTTGATGGGCCAGCAGAAGTCTCTCACTCCTGCCAGTTAAAGACTACCTGCCTCTTTTATTTGTAGATGATGCAGTAATCTGTTTTTGAAAGACAATACATTGCCCCTTAGGAACTACCCATACCTACTTTCTAGCCACTAAA